>JAQIWO010000249.1:0-17109 GCA_034695405.1 Entomobrya muscorum
GACCTCCTAGACAAATTTATGATATGCTACTAAATCTCAGATATTTAGACATCCGTCGCTTTTATAGGCAGACCAGATGCGTCTAAAAACTACTTAAACTGTGATTTTTTTACCCCAGTTATGATACGGGACATTTCTTCAGGCGATTTCTATTAAACTATCATAACCAGATATTTTTTACTTCCGGTTCGTACAGACGGGTTTTTATAATAATATTTATTACTTTTAATATTTCGTAATATAATTGACGCAGCATATCTTGCAACAAACAATTTTGATAACAATAGAGAATGATATATTAAAAATTTTAATTTGAGTAACTCAACATGCGAATCCAGTTACTAAAATTTAAAAGCTTACTTCTGTTATGATCCTGACGGGACCTTCGATTGTAAGAATCAGTTAAATGGTCAAATTTTAAGGCGCAGCATTTGGTATGCAACAAATGTATGTGTATGTGTGCTATCAGCTTGGATGTTCAAAATAAATATCCAAGCTAATTTTTTTTCATTTCATATTTTGAAAATGGGTAAAATTTTATCGATATAATGATTTCAAAATATTCAAAATATTTCAGCGTTTAACTTGTACGTTTGACAATTTTTTTTCAATTTTTCTAAGCAGTTACTATGCACATCCGTTAGCTGTAGTTGGATCATTGGCACCTGAAGGGTCCTGCAACGGTCATGCGACATATCATTCAAAGGAAATTTGTATGCTGATCATTTAGCCCGATTTCCATTTTACAAATTCAAAATTGGAGGTGCACTATGTTTCTTTCTCTACTTTACGCACCAATTTACGTAGGCCTATGAAGTTCGGACTACAATTTTTCATTCACCGGATGTCAGAAGATTTGTATTCCTTGGATTTGGAAATCTTCTTTTCGATTTAAAGGATCTAACTACTTGTTTTTGAAGAACAAAACTATTAGGCTTCCAGCCAGACTCCCCTTATAGTCATCCACTTACAAAATTTAAGCGAAAAGCTGCTTAATAATTTCGTGTTGCCTGTATGCTATGTACATGATGACTCGCGACTACTTCAACCCATTTCCATTAAATATGCTACTTATGTTCGATCATATGATTGCTTCCGAAACTTCCATCTTTTATGCCGAATCAGCCGCAAGTGTTTCACGTGGGAGAGGACTGATGATGCCCATAAAGATTATACATGCTTGGCAAATGCCATCGTTGTTTACTGCGGAATCTTTTTATGGGACAAAAGCATTGTTAAAACTTTAGCATTGTCCCTTGCTGTGTCTAATCCATCTGATGTTATTAATTGGGGCCAATACTCAATAGAGCTATATGCTTTGTTGTAAATTAGTATTTTTTACTGTGGAATCTGG
This sequence comes from Entomobrya muscorum, assembly GCA_034695405.1. NCBI lineage: Eukaryota > Metazoa > Arthropoda > Collembola > Entomobryomorpha > Entomobryidae > Entomobrya > Entomobrya muscorum. The sequence continues at coordinate 1,355 of JAQIWO010000249.1, forward strand.
TGGAGAAGCTATATTCTATATTGGACCATGACTGTATATACTTTAGTCCGGTAATTAGTTTCAGTGAAAGTCCTAGGAGAACGAACATACTACAAGTCTACAATATTCTTTAATATGCATTGCGAATCTGAGTTTTGGTCACAATAGGATATTTTGAGATCGCAGTCAGCCCATTATGTTGAGAGCTACAGCAAGAGCATGAGACAGTGGACTTTTTGATCCCTAACATCGGCACTTATTTTTTCAACACGCTAGATTAAAAGATTCTGATTTATTTTTAGATCCAGATTTATTTTTATTATTACTATTTGATGATTAATACTAAATACTGGTAGCTCGTGCTGTCGGCTAGTAAAATGAATTGAATCTGATCTGAAAGTATCTGAAAGTGAAAAATAAATGATTTCAAGTTATTTTTTTCAATTTCAGATATCATAATATAACTATACTCTTAAAGATTATTTTCTAAAGCTCTAAAAATACCCTGCTTAAATGGTATTTAAATGCTCAGAAGACTAATAAAGTAACTAAATGTTATAAATTATCAAACGTTTATGAAAGTTTATACCCGCAGAACGTATCTATTTTTGTTCGCCCAAAAAAACCTGTTTCTTTAAAAAAAGATCCAAAGAAATGATATCATGCTTTTTTGACTAAAGAGGACTCACAAAAATAACAGTTGCTTGTGTTGTTAGGCTGTTTAGAATCCCAGGATATTCTAACATGTTAGAAACTTAAGATTTCAGCATACTTATTGATTAAATGTGTAAAACATAAACCAAATTCCCTTTACTGTTGAAATTGATTTGTATTCGCTATATCTTCCTAATGAATAAATATTTTAAGTCATAGAACGGAAATTTATTAGATTGATTGCATTTTGTGTTTTTTGGTGCATTCATAGAAAAAATATAAAATGAACATGGTAAATATAGTGTTGAGTATTTCCATTTCACTGTAACCAAAATAATCTCTTGCCTGAGTGCACAACAATTTTCAATTCATAAAATAAACCCAAATTGTAAGTCTTGAGTATCTGAAGTGCAGGGCAAGTTGCTTCCTCAGTACGGTATAAAAAAATAAGTCGGAAAGCAAGCGGCTTAAAATAGAATTGTAACGTCTGGCAAGAAGTAGAACGTTAATAAAAACTTAAACACTGACTATTATGCAAAAACACTTACTCTTATTCCATAACGTTAAATATTACCTTAGGTCTCTAGTTGTTACGCAAGAGGGTCTGAGAATTAAGTATAGATGCTGAAATTTGTGAGTTTTAACGTTAACTGTAGGACTACTATGCTGATATCTAACTAATATCCTATTGTGAGTATGCATGATATTTATTGAGCAACCTACTGGAATGAAAATAATATGAGAAAGAAAAAAGCCTATGTATCCATGGCGTCAGTAATTTTGTATGGAGACCACAAAAAATAATTAGTGTAGCTATGCAAACCTCACAAAAATTTATACATAACTAATGCAAACCGCGTATGTATGTTATATGTTGTAACAAAGAAATACTTAAAAATGATATTCAACCAAAAATTATGTGTTATAGTTTTGTACGTATTTTAGGTCAACCCAGCCCATCATACCAAACACTAAGTTGTATTGCATTTTAGAAGATGTTAAAAAGCTTTTATTCCATTTGTACACCAGTACACCTGTACATGGACAAGTATGAATTTGCAAAGCTGTTATAACTGAAAAGTTTTGTCGTCAGGACCATATTACCTTTTATGCATGCATCTAGTTTATAGACACTTTCAAAAGTTTATTTTGCATACAACAAATATTTTCTTGCTGCAGTATTTGGTGTGGGAATTGTGGAAGTAAATCTCCTTTAGTTTACAGATAACCATGAAAAAACAAAAAGTTGAACCACAAGGTTGTATTTTAATTAAGGTCTTTGCTCTTGTTCATATCGTGTTATTTCAAACTTTTCTCATGATTACGTTGACAGAAAGTTTATTTTTTCTGACAGAAACTACTCCCATGAAGAAAAAACAAATCGCAGTAGTTATTTCAAAATTACTTTTATCTAGGAACAAAACAAGTGTTCCAATTCGTACGCAGTTGCCTTTTATTTGTAGAACATACATAGCATTTGTATAATCTGATTGGGCGAAATGAGGACGATGTCCCACTTAAAAGAGATACATGGACAAAAAAATTAATAATAAGCTAATATTTTGGTGTAACTTGCAAATTTTTACGACTGGTTGATAACTCCTTTGTGTACCAACTATCAAAAAGATTTACAAAACAATTTGAAATCGTTCTTCGCAATATCCAAGATTTATAAAATTTTCGGTAATGCTCACGTATTGTTTACAAAAGTGTGCGGAACAGCACAGTGGTTTAATTTTGTTCATAATAATTCCTATTATACAAATTATATTATTTTTGCTGGAAAGATGTCGCTTAATATGAAGTAGTGTGAAACATTGAGTTGTTTTAAGTCAAATAGTACTATGCTCCGTTTTTAAATATTGTAGAACTTATAAAAATTGAGAACTAAAGCTTGCGTTTCCCATGGGTACTTTCCACGGTCAGTTTTGTATCGTAAAATTGTAAAATGGTAAGGATATAGATAATAAGGGTTTTTGAAATATTTCATTTAAAAAAATTGATTTACGTTTCTATTCTAGATTGGCGACCGTATTTTTAATCTAGAAACTCGCAACTGAATGTATTGACAAGAGAAGGCCACCAAATATTTCGGGTAAGCCATTTTATTGTATGGTGTAAGTAAACTGTGACAAAATTGCAATCATTTTTTAATACATAGAGTTAAAGTTAAATATACATTTAACATTTATATATTTTTGGTTTTATTTACACATGTTCTGATAGCTTGAGAGTAAAAGTTAATAATAATTAAAAGAGTAATTAAAAATAAGTCAATAAAATAAATAAATAAACAGCATTAAATCTTTTGATTTAAACATACATGCTCAAAAGTTTTTTTTTTAAATTTTGAAAAATCATGTTATATTTTTATCACTAAATTTTTTAGCATATTATTCTTTTCTAGATTCATCACAAAACTTAAGCTATGCCTATTTTTATATTGTGTTGTAGATGGTGTACAGTAATATTTTACTTTCAAAAGGAACATGAATTTAAAACACTTTTTGACGTTAGAATTACTTGCCATGCACCTGTATTAATTCCCAAATGTTTTCATCCTCCGGTGAAGTCAATGACCTCTAGTGAAATCATCATTGAAAACTTTTCTGTTCTTTGGTTGCCTTATAAAATCTATTAAAAAGCTATGTATATATACAAACGTTATTTAAATTATTATTTATAAAAATGCTAAAATCAATTTAAATTACACCCTTTAAAGATTTGAAAATGACTTCGTATTAAATATATTTTATTAATTTTGAACTTACATAATATTTTGTTCGGTTAGCACCTCTTTTGTTCAGTGTATACAATTGCGGATACAGTTGTTGAGAAAATGTGTTGACATCATTGCTTTCAAAACCATTTAATTCCTGTTTTTCCAAATCCGTTAGGAAAGGAACTAAAACAATGTAAGATTATTTTTACAGTAACACAATGTTAAAAAGGATACACGAGTGCGTCGCCAGCAATAATAGTTAATCCAATGAAATGGCTATGCCCAAATCTATTTTGTTCAACTGTGCCGTGTAGAGGTTAATCTATTACGTCAGAGGGCGTCAATTATTTTTTAATTGAATTTTCTAAATTGAGGTAACGAACGGTTCAAATTTGAAAAAAAAATCGATTCTAAGCTTGAGTCATCATTTAAGGTAAAAATTAATCAAAGCTTTTCGCTTCTAGACAGATTCGCGGCTAATAGCATGATCGTCTTTATATTACTTTAACCTTACAATTCAATTATTACATTGACTAGTATAAGTGAACCCGTCAAGAAAAGAGACGGGTTAATCTAGCTTTATAGTACAATTTAACTGATTAGTTGATTTATAATAATAATCCGCATTCTCCAAATGGTAAGAATTATCAATTTCGCGTAAATCTGTGAAGTTCAGGTAATACAGGGCTTTTTTAACCAACTATTACTATTTATATAGTGCAAGTAAAGGGATCATTTAATTTTATAAATAATCTGCAGACGGTCTGAATTTTCATTTTCGGGTCAATCCGTGAAGTTGTTTAGTTACTTAGTATTCGGTGCAAACATCCTGCTCCATAGGTGAAGTCGCGCCCCCTGGCATTTTGAAAGTTGAAAATTTAAAATCAGCGCCATGGATTCACTTCATATACCAAGTTTGAAGTTTGAACTATCTACGCGATATACTACCTAATTGTTATAATTCTGAAATATGTTGTGCTTTTTAATTTGTATTTTGTGATACAATTTTCTGAGCAACGATCATTTCTACACGTTGGTGGAGTATGTATTTTATCCGGTTGAAACACTTTATTTAACATTTGATTTGTCTACTTTGTGTACAAAGCCATGACTTTGAAAGCAGATATAAGTTTTCAATTTTTATCCCGTAAATTATATAGTCTTTAAGATTCCTTTTTCAGATTTTCATTAGGAATTCGATTTAAAGAAACGGGACAAAAATAAAAAAATGAGTTAATATGACGTGAAAGCGATAGAGCTTTTGATGTTTCTTTTTGGAAAATATAGTTCGCTGACAAATATTGTTAGACCTGAATTTTTTAATTTGCGAAAAATTCTGATGGATACGAAAGTAAGCTAAATTTTATTTTATTTGCAGATATTAGAGACACGACCTGATGTAAAGGATTAAAAGGACTACTCACAAAGACAATATATCTGCAAGCTTTGTAATAGTACAAAAACACTCTCAATAATTGAATAGGTAATATTTGTAACATAAACCTGAGCTTACATGGAGTAAGGATACGCGAAAACAATCCGTAAACATAGAGATTTTGAATATGTTCAAAGTCGCTTTTTCAAAATCCATAACTGTTACATGAAGTTATGCTACTCCGTCACATTATCATCAGAATTGTAATACATTACACTTAATAAAATAAAGCTTCAATAGCTTGCTATTTGAAGCATAACATCCTCCCAATTTACTTACAGTATAGCCTAAATTGAATTACAATCTGATGATTTCGCTTTTTGACTCCCCGATTTTACTATACTGAGTATCAGTGAAGAAACCTGCATACCCCATTTAGCTCTGATATGAAAAACAGAAAGTGTTATTCGCATGCCCGTGATGAATGCATGAATACATGCATGAATAGGTTTGGGATCCTGACTATTTTCCTGACCACTTTAATTAAATATTTAAATATGTAAAACTGCTTGCAATATCATGAAACCAAGTTTGTCCACGTGCGTAGATTGAGGTGCGTTAGGAAAAACAGTTCATTTTTCTGTAAGCTTACAACAAAGATAGTGGAACTGAACTGAATCTAAGAGAAGAAAGAAACTGTGGGATATGTATATGATGATGAATAAATTGTTGCAAGAGACGAGACAAAATTTAGATATTTTATTTTGCGTTCTGTAAGTTACATTTAAGACTACTGTCAATGCTTACTGTATTGTGAGACTAAATATTTGTTTATTCATGTCTAAAATAAACTTGAGTCGTCATCGACTGCGAAGAATATTGTCGACGGCAGTTCATATTATGTCTGAAGGTCACACAAAACGTAGGAGGTGAGCTTAAAAGTAAGTATTAAAAGTTCTGACTCAGTCGTAACAACAAACTTCAAACTACAAACAAGGCTTAAAAAACTTCAGAAAACGTTTCTGTTTGTAGTTCTGTGATTGTGCTGACAAACTACGTAGAATAATCAACTCTAGCATGAATATTTTTGGTTTGAAAATATTTATTTTTAAACAAAAGTTATGACAACTTTGGGTTGTTAAATCAAATTTTTAACACATTGACCACCGGTGCTCGACGAGTCCCTGGGCCCACGGGTTGTAACTTGTAACCCTGATATTTGTTCAACAGAAACGCCACTACTGTTGTACTCCAAAAACTTACTTTTAAAAAATTGCAGAAATTCCTACATAAAATCGCCTATACCTACTTCATGCGACAGTGCTTTGAAATGAATCATAGTGCATATTAAAGACAATTTTAGGTTCTACTTGGCACCACCTTATTTATGGAACATTACGAAGCAGTTACTAGAAATAAATTCATTTGGTCAAATTTTTGTCCAAATCCGAGATGTGCTTTACTACTTTCTCTGCTATGCAAACAGACGGACGCTCATAGACCCAAAGCTCTGCAAACGTAAGTTTCATCTAACATACTATCTGGTAAGTACAAAAACAAAGGAATTTTAAAGATATGGGGAAAAAATTAGCCGGGCCAAAATAGCTGCTCATAGAGCATAATACTTAACTTGGAGTTATGGATAAGTCTTTTCTCCCATTTATTTTTACTAACCTTTCAAGGAAAAGATTCAAAACCAGAAGGACCTGCCGGGCGTCATAGTTTTATTTTGTCGTACCTTTATCTTTCAGAGAATTTACAACTTAAGATTTGAAGGTCATGAATGAAAAATCAATGTTTCTCATTTGGTTTACAGAACATCATCTGATTTTGTCCTGATTAAGCGTCATGTATCAATGACTATTGCATTATTTAAGAAAGATTTGAATATGTTTCTAATTGTAGGGTAGTCAGTTCGTGACCCTTGGTACAGATTTATTTAAAAAAATAAGAATAGAAACATACACACGCAGTTTAAAATCTTGTCAGATTTTACCTTTCATAATTTTTATAGAAAGAATAAATTTTAGCTAAAAGCAATTTGTTATATTTGTTATTATTCAGAATACTTTATCGCAGACCCGCGTGTATTACGTGGTATAAGGTTTATGGCAGTTTTGCTTAATCCTTAACACGGAAGTTTGTAAGTCACAAATGGCTACATACATGTATGCATGATTACAAACTTCATAGTAGGAAGATAAGTCATAACCCCGACAGCTAAATTTGCGAGAGTTTCTTCGTAGTGGTTTTGGGTATGTCGTCGATGTTGCGAAAAGTCATTTTGGTGAAATGCGATTCTTTAATCCAATTTGGCGAAGAATATAGTACACTTTGGCGAAATGCATATTTTAGGTATTTTCTAAGTACAAAATACATTTTTGGAAAAAATCTCAATTCCTAGCAAACTGAACAAGAAGTAATCGTAATATAAACTTAAAACCTTATCGCTCTTTTTAAGTTAACTTAATTTAAACTAGAAGTTTTCATATGGGTTTTCCATTTGTAAAGTTTCAAAATTGCTGCAATCTCTGAAGTTCATGATGGCAAGAATCCTTCTTCATATTCAATACGAACAAGTTTTATCGAAGATCTTTGTACTAAAGTGGACAAACAGAGACACATGGAATTGAAGTATAAGCTGTTAGGTACAACTTAATCAAATTACGGGCATTCATCGCTTGTCATTCAGTCAAAATACAATACATAATTATTTCACGTTACAATCTCATGGTGATACTGAAAAAAGAGGATTCATAAAGTATGCCCAAACTGAAGCGTACGTTTTTTATTCTTGTGGTGCGATTCTAAAGTGATTTGTATGCTGCATAAAACTTATATTATATTGAAGTTCAGCTATGAAGTTATTAGATTTTAATGAGTATACATTCGAATTCGAATTCAAATTCGAGAAAACAAATATATTAAACATCATTGATATTGATAGAACATAGTCAAGTATTACACTATATTAAATTTATCATTTGTTTAATAACTTTTTAATATGTCATGGATTTCGCCACTGTGGAATTGACTTCCCGCCAGTGTGGTGCTTGGATTTCACCACATATGTTCTTTAACGATTTCGCCAAAGTGCACTTTGATTTCTCCACTTTGGTTTTTCGCCACAAGGACGTGGAATCTTGTTTTTCCATGTTTATATAAAAATATGGGGTTTCCATTTTACACCTTACTATACATAAAAAAGTCCTACATAAACAGAAAAAGTTTTCTTTTGCGCAATTTTTGAGATGAAGTTATGTTTGGACTATAAAATAGAGCAAATTCCGAATTAAACTCACTCAGTCGCGCAGTTGCTCTCATTGAGTGATTCACATTTAAATAAATACACTCCCTAAACATTAAATACATACAGTTTACACTTTTAAAATGTTTGGTTTTTTTATCAGCAAAACCATATTTTTGCAACTGATTTTTTTGATCGTAGTGGGCAACTGCTGGTCGAAATCTTTATTAAATGATTTACCTGAAAGAAGCAGACTTCAACGTAGGTCTTACTTGTTGACTAGGAATTTTATGGAAGGGTACTTCATTGATTATTTATTTCGTGTTTTTGAACTGGTTTGCAGATCCAAGAGCTAAAAAGTTTATGAAACCGGAAGAGTTACAATCTCAAAATGATTATGGAGTATCTAATGTGATTTATGCAACGATATTTTCCTTGCAAACGGATCATCGGAAACAATTGCACTACACCAGGAAACGGATGGGAACGAGATATAGTAAGTTAATTGAAGGCGAATTTTGGAATAGATTTTTACTTTCAAACATCATTTTGCTTCAATTATTTAATTACCTAAATTACTTCATTCTCAATTTGATTACAGCGTTAGACATGTACGAGTACTTTCGGAGATTGGAAAATATAAAACAAATGCAGCAAATGAAAATTCTTGCGAAAGAATTTAATCTTCAGATAAGAAAGAGTGGAAAGCAGTTGCACAAAAACCAAAAGAGACACTTGGACCACTTAAAGGACAAGATAAATCCAAAATGTATGCTTGAAATAAGTCTTTTTCTTAAATCTAGTCTGTTATGGTAAAACTAATTAATTTTCCATTTAGTTTCCTAAACATTTTAAAAATTGCTGCCAAAATTATGGTTTAGCCGTAAAAAAGTTTTTCTTGCATTTTTCGCTTAATATGCGAATGAAAAGAAAACATTTTAATATAAGTAATCATGAAAAACTTTTCATGGATTGATGTGAGTAGAGTACAAATTTATCGTGTATAAATTTAATTTGCAACTTATCGTGTATAAATTTAATTTGCAAATTTATCCTGCATACATTTTTGTTGCAAAGTTATCGCTTTTAGTTTAGATTTTTAAAATATATCGTTTATAGTTCAAATTTGCAAATTTGTCGTGTATAAACTTAATTTGAGTTACTGTTTGTTTAAAGTGGATGTTAAAAAGAAATCATTTTTCACACAAGTCATGTCATTAATTTTAGTAGCTTCTTGCTTTAATTTAGTACGACATAGCCGCATCGTATTTCGTCATTAAGAATGAAACTATTTAAGTAACAGTGTAAAAATATGAATCAGTAGTACGAAATAAGTATTTAAAACATCCTTGTTTATTGATTGAATTCTTATTCATATCAAACTTTACTAGCAGAGACAACAGACAAAAAAAAATAAAAAGGAAACTTACACAACTTGTCCTTTGAACGTGGTAATCTCATCTCAACATTTGCAATTGGTGTGTAATTTATTTAGTTGGAGAATTTCAAACAATTTATCAGTCAAACTTATTATTAAGTAGCTGAAGCTCTGCGAAAGCTGTATTTTGCGTTCTTCATGTCTGTCCGTCTGTCCTTCAGTCTGTCCATCCGTCAGCACGTCTGTCTGTCCATCCGTCAGCACGTCTGTCTGTCCATCCGTCAGCACGTCTGTCTGTCCGTCTGGCCGTCTCACGCATAAGTTCAACTTAGAAACCTGAAATGTGGTACAGAGGAAGCTCTAACTATGCACATCTAAATGCTTAAACCTTCGTCCTGATCTGTGCATGGAAGCTCGAGTTCTGCGCGTTACCTTCAACCACTAACTTTCCATGTTTTTACCATGTACACTATATATGTGTAAATGTTTTTCCGTCTGTCCGTCCCACACATAATGTAGAGCCCCTTTGACCTAGAGTGCTGACATATTATAAACAGGTAGTTCTAAGTATGGGCATCTGAATGCTTCAAGTTTTGTTCCAATCGGTGCCCGGGGTCCAGAGTTCCGGGCGTGTCTGTAAACCATGAAATTTCACTATATTGGAATAGAAAATAAGCACAAATTTTTTAAATATTATGCAAATTAGTTCTTTCGACAAACAAGTCTTCAAGCTGTTTCTTTGATGCTCCAGCTACATTCTTAGTATGGTTTTGTACGTCCTTAACTACTATACTTAAACATTTGAGCTTGGTGTTATTGAGAGAGAAAAAAATGTATTTTTAAGATTATAAAGCTGACTTTGCTGCATTTAATGCATGAAACTTTTACAAATCACAAGTAGCAAAACTCATTTTTGTTTATGACCTATTTTCTTTAGATCAAGTTTATTTTATGACAAATTGGTAAATATAAATTCTTGAATGCCACACAATATATTGTAATAACATAATCAGAAATGCTCGTGTCTCCATATCACAATGCAATAACGGTAGTATACCGTGCCGATGTAATTCATTACCATAATGCATCAACAGACATCATGCAGATCTACAGATGTTTTAAAGTTGAAGGCGGGTTTCACATTAAACTGTAATTTTTGCTGCATCACATCCACCTATGATATTATATGGCTTCGCTTTTCAGGTAATCCAGATTTGCAACTTTTCCATTATAATGAGTGCTCGACTCAGCTCTTAAAGCTTATGTCGTCATAATAATAATAAAGCATCTAATAATTTTAAACAGTTGATGTGCGTAATCAGGAATTGTTTAATGGTTTTCACTGAATCCTGACTCGCCAAGTGTACTGCTAGTAAGTAATGCAAAAACTAATTAACACATTCCAAGATCATGCAATTGAAAACACAAGAATTGTGGAGATTTTCTTTCAGCTAAAAATCATGGAATAGATTCTAGCGATTTGAATCCGTGGTAAAAGCGTTGGTACTAAATAACTTTAAAAACTCTTTAAGTACCATTGTCATCGTATTTTGATAAATTTGAGTACGATATTGTAGATAACATGACGTCAATGAATATTATACAACCGGAAAATCTTCCACTAGCACCCAAAGCGCTCGGTTCCCAGTAAACATGACATTCGTCGCCACATTATACTGTTTACAACAAACTTTTGAAGAACTTAAGACATTGAGCAAGCAGAAGTTTGGAAAAGTATCCACTAGTAAAGATAATAGATAATTTGAACTAAACAGCAATGAATATGAAACTTTGCCCTTAGCTATTTCCATTTTATACCACATGCGTTAGTGTGATTCTGTAAAGAAGTGAAATTATTTTTTAGCTATTACGCCATCAATTTTTATCGTTCGCGACGATTTCAATAATTATTAGGTTGTTGAAGCTCTGCGAAAGCTTATTGCTCAGAGGCTTCAACTAGAACTTGTTTACAATAAAGCTCCTTTTAAATTTTAAAGATCACCATGGGCGTGTTCAACGATCTATAATAATACATAGATGAGGACAAGACAAAGATGAAGCTTGCATCGCTATTTCCTTTTCGTCAATTTTTTTTTGAAGTCCTCATAAACGAGTACAGAAAATTAGTTTGCCATTGCAAGAGTTTCGAGTCAAAACAATGGAGCCCCGGCACAAAATGTCTTTATTTTTGCCTTATTTGTATATGATGACCAATCGTTGGGCGTATTATCTAAATATGCGAAACGACGCCCAGATTGCAGTTGCACGTCATTATCCACAAATGGAAATAGCAGTTCGAAAAAATCTTTACATGTTTTCTATGTTTCGCTTTAGTTAGAAAGATAATTTCAGTACATGTCCCTTCCCCCCTTACGATTTGGACGCTTCTCGGTGCCTGTCCAGATTAGTGATAGAAGTTCGGAGTTCTGGGCGTGTCTGTCAACGTCAACCATGAAATTTCAGTGTATGCGTAAACTTCTATGCATAACATTATACTCTTCCAATCAGAAAGTTTTTGACTCTTCCAAAAATGCAATATGAATTCCTTCCACCTATCAGTCATTGGATTCTTTCAACAGAGTCATTAGATTTTCCTAATCATTACTCAGCATGTCCAAGCACGGTCTAAGCAGTTTCCTTGGTGCTTCAGCTAATTTCTTAGTATGTCTTCGTACGACCTTGTAGGTAGTTGGTAGTAGTAGCTGTAGTATTTATTTTAACTCTTATTAGGCCTTCAGCCTTATTTTACATCATTTTACATATACCATTGATGAAATAACTGGAGTTTCTTCTGCGATTACAATTTACAAAATAAAATTTTCAAAAATTATGATTACAGTATAAGTAGTCATATACCCGTTTCCCCTTTACCCCTATACTTTCAATGTAATTCAAAAAGTAAAAAACGGTCAAATGGGGAAATTGATTTTCCATGGATAAGATAGGGAAAAGGTGCGTTTTGGTGCAAGCGGGTGTTGTTTCAGTGCATTTTGTGTGCATTTGAGCGCTGTATGGTTGTATATGTGCTTTTTTTACAGCGGCAGCTCGGTGAAAAAGTAGCAGAAAGAAGAATATGTGGTGTTGTGCATGAAAAATCGGAGGAGAGTTTGCGTGTTTCATAAAAAAATATTGCATTGGAGTGCTTTAAAAAAGTTTTGAGGGAGAAGTAGCCAATTTAATAGAGAAAATTGCCAATTAATAATTCATTAACCTGAAATCAAAACATAAAGTTGAATAAATTTATGATTATCGAAATATTATAATTGATTTTTTGTGAATTACAAAAAAATGCTTTAAGCAAGCCAATATTTTTCAAATCATTAGCAGTCGTTGGTAAGTATTCAGGAGATTTCATCATATAATATACACAAAATTTATTAAATCAGTAAATGAAGAAATCTAACAGTATTCATTTCCCACATTACACTTATTCGTACATTAACAAAAAACGTAATATCTAAAAAGGCATTGCATAAAATAATTTATATAATTGTAAAATATGCATTAATATTTTTCTGCCCAAGTAAAATGATAGATGACACCAGTGGCAGTTGTGTGACATGAAATATATAAATATCTTTTACCTATTTGTTTTTAGCTAGATCATGTCAAGTCTCTCCTAACATCACATGTAAGCGACGCAGGGATAAAGAGACATAATAAATATTTAAAAGTTAATATTTTTAAATTTCTGCCCAAGGAAGCACAAATCACACTTCGTTTATATAAGATTTGAAAAACTGTATTTTTAAATAGAGAGAAAATAAGATTATACTATAATGAGCGACAGAAAGATTTTTTGTGAATAAATCCAGTAATAACCTACTTTATTCTAAACAAATTTGTTTTATAAAAGCTTCTACAACACAATGCTACAAACACGCTTGCTTTTTGTACTGATATATACATTTGCAAAACAGAATCCAAACTAAATTTAAAATTATTATAACCATGATGTTGAAACGAACATTTATTTTAATTTATGTTCCATAAAAGTAAAAAATGTGGAACTGTTTCTTACAGCTATATTTAATGTTCCATATCTATATGTTTTTTCATTTGTCGATTTGATGAAAACGCTTTTCTGCATGGTTTGTGTCCAGTTTCTCTGATTGGTCAAATTGGACTTAACTTGTGAGTCGTTGCATGCTCCTCATAAGATCCCAAATAATTTCTGCAATTTTAATTTTTAAAAAAACGATAAGCTACACAACACAATTTTCATTTAGCACATTCCACAGAAGTACAAGATTTCTTATATATATCACCTTTTGCAGTGGAAACACGTTTGCTTGTTTCGAAAATGAACAAATTTCATGTGGTATGACAGACTAGCCTTGTTCTGAAAGGTCTTGGGACACTTGGCACACATTTCTGGACGGTAATCTTTGTGAGTTGTGGCAATGTGGTGGGTTAAATCTGCTTTACCTAAACATTTTCTATAAAAAAAACCAAAGTTTGCAACTCTCGTAGGATAATTAATATATGATATTAATAATGAAAACTAAATAAACTATACAGATTGCAAATATGACATTTCAGCGACTGATTCTGGCAGTGTGACTGCATGTGTACTTTCAATCCAAATGGCCTCGTAAACTTTCTATAATGTACAAGAACATAATATTTATGCGAATATTTCATACGTTATTTAAAAACTCTGTTCTGAATGAATTTAAGCTATACCGTAGGCATTTTGGGCACTGGAATTTCGGCTTTGCTGTCTTGTATATTTTCATGTGCTCCGTTAATTCAGATTTCGTTACAAAATTCCTACACAATAAAAACCCGATTAATGCTGAGAAAAGGAAACAATAAAGAATTACTACCGCATACCTATTGCAGTGTTTACACGGAAACACTGTAGGTGGCCGCCCATCATGCTTTCTTAAATGGTTGTCGCGAGCCCATTTACTCGTGAATTTTCTATTAAAATTTTAAAACATTTATTTTATAATACACTGTTTCTAGCAAAATATAAGCCTAAATAAGTAAATAAATAAGTAAAGTAAATAAGCAAAAAGGTATGATTATATTCTTCTCATTTTATATATTACTTACGAGGGACATAGCGGGCAGATGAATTTTCGACGGGTTTTCTCATGTGTCTTCATATGCAACTTAAGATGTGAAGGATAAACATATCCCCTTTGATTCATAAAATGAAAAATTGTAAATGGGCTAATATTATAGAGTTAATGAGTATTTAAGTATTCTACAAAAGTTTTCTTACTTTTCACAAATATTGCACACGTATTTTTTATCTCCGTGTAACGTCATGTGGAAATTAAGACCCTTTTGTGAGTCAAATCTTCTATTACCGAGATTTCACAATTTGAAATTACATTAAGATTTCTTCCTTTCTACACATTTAGAATTTTTAAGTACTTTTTAAAACTTACTTGTTGCAGATTTTACAATCATGAGGCTTTTGTAGAATTAAAACAATTATTATATGCAATGCTTTTTTGTATAGATATTATGTTTTTTTTATTAATGTACGAATGAATGTATGCGTGTAAATGGCAAATGGGAATAATTTAGTTTCGGGCGAAGCTGTAACATTATTCATAGGTACATTAATATTGGTTTTATAGTACCACAATTATTATTGTAGTAATTAGATTTTTTTAAACGTATTTAAAAAAATCAAAGTGTACATCAACAAATTGATTATGGTTTTTATGTACGTCCAAGTAATTTTACTTTGGATATTTGGCATTAGAAAAGTGTACACTGACACAATTTATCATTGTCATTTTATTTTATTTTTTTCCCAACAGCTTTTCGATAAAACATATATTGTATAGTTTATAAATATATTTAGCAGATTTTAAATTCTTTAGATTTAAAAATGCAAAATCCAGAAAAAAAATGTGTAGGAATAGTATAATTATAAAGCAATTTAGTCTTCAAACATTTGAGTTCTCAGATAAATAGGCGTATTTAAATTTACAAACTTAATTTGTCCCTTCTTTTTATTTTGAAAACGCTATGTTGTAATTTGAAAGCTAGTTTTTTTTTAAATATTAAGAACCTAATCAATATTATTCATAATATTCGATTCTCTTTATTCAACGTTACGTTGTTCTTGTGTACGTTTTATAATGTAATTTACTAAAAACCTACTAATGTCAGCTACAAATATGAAAATGTTTACTTACTTAAAGCATTTGTCTTCATAATTTACAAAAATAATTGTAACATTTCGATGATCATAAATTTATTCAACTTTATGTTTTAAACTTCAGGTTAATGAATTAATATTTGGCAACTTCTGCATTAAATTGGCTTCCTTTTCCTCATTTTTTTTAAACCACTCAAATGCAATATTTTTTTTATTAAACACGCAAACTTACCTCTGATTCCGCATGCACAGCATCACATCTTCCTTTAAAAA
>JAQIWO010000250.1:0-17045 GCA_034695405.1 Entomobrya muscorum
CAACCGTGGTCCAGGCTTCGTTTGTCTCTTCTGCGACAGGTACTTCAATCCCACCTGCGACCAAACCATCCACATCCGTCGTCACATTCATGAGAAGCCCTACAACTGCGACTTTTGCGACTACACTGCCGTCTGCAAAAGCGACGTAAACCGTCACGCTCGAAACGTTCACGCTGGTCTCGTCAACGGAACGACCCACGAGTGCAACCAGTGCAGCAAAGTCTTCTTGAGCACGTTCTATTTCCGTAATCACGTTCGAAAAGAGCACAGGCCCGTAGTCGACTCTGTTGCAACATCAAAAGAGAAGGAGACGCCAGTTCACGCCAGTGAAGGTCAATCGAATGAGGACACTTCCAATTTCCAGTTCAAGTGCGAGTTTTGCGAGAAAAAGTTTCGTCTGCAGAGCACACTCATCACTCATCGACGAGTTCATACTGGAGAGAAGCCCTATTACTGCAACACTTGCGGCAAGGACTTTAATCAAAAGTCGAATTACAATCAGCACGTGCGACGCCACTTGGGCGAGAGACGCTTTGGCTAAAGCATATGTACACAATGGATTTTCGACGTTTGTAAATTGAGCGTGCACCAGAAGATCAGAAGTTGTAAGAGGTTTGGGAAATCCAATATAAAATATAAATAGAATACCTGCAGCATCCCCTACAACAACAACGTAGCTGCTCAAACAATTACCGATTTTACTCTCTAATTTGTCGTAGATAAATTATGTTTATCATTTCTATGCGGGTTGAAAAAAAATTTACTTTTAACCATTTGCAAATTTACACGGACTTGACAAATTTGAGTGACCAGACCAGACCAGACCACGAGCTACAACTATGACGGACAGACAGACTTCCAAATCACGCACTTCATTCGATCCTCACCACATTCCTTTTACTTATGCATCAAAGCTTCTTGAGTATCTCCCTCTGAGAGCAAAGACTTGCATCGCATTTTAATGTACAGCAGGAGTAGTCAGGAACGTGTACCTAAAACGCCCATTTCTTATGATGATGTTGAAAGCATCCCATTAGTGGGAGTGTGTCATCGCGGATAAATTTTTCATGCGCTGGTATGGTGTTTTAGCTTCACAACAACAAGCGCTACTATTTTGTATTTACAAAAGTGCCCCTATCACCAAATCAATTAAAGACGCATTAACTACAAACACGATTGCAACTCTGGTTTTTTTCTATTCAGTAAAATAAAGAAGAAAAAATACCTTCATAGTAAATAAAAAAAGTATTGTGTGTGATATGTCATATATCAGGTTACTTCTCGTTTTACCATTATTACAATAAAAAATACTCCGATATAATCCACTCTACTAATCACGACCACCGTCACCAAAATGAATGGGCCTTGCACAGTGGCTTTGGTTTGGTTTCCTTCTTCTTTTTGTTTATTTATCGGGAATGCCATATCACCACACAACTCACAGCTGGAGGAATGCGCGTGCATAAGTACATAGATTTTTTATTTATTTTATTTCTACTAGCCACTAAAGTTGTAGATGAATGCAGGTGTGTAGGTATATACATTACATTGTTAACATGTGCATTGCCATTACTCGAATTGTTATTATCGTTCGTTAGTGATTGCCAATTTAACTTCATAGCTGTGTAATGCTTTCCCGGTGAGAAAGGAACAATGGACTGTTTTTACGAGCCATTTCTTCCTTTTCTTTCTTTTTTTTACTTTGGTAGTCTGCCTACCTATCTATCATCATCATCATCATCATCACACCACCGCCACCACTTTCTCCTTCCTCAGCAGTTGATAATGTGTTTGCTCATATTTGTATAGTGCAACAGTATTCATACAAAAAAAAATAAAGTATATATTTAAGCCGGAAGACATCCGATAATAATGTTGTATGCAAGAGCGCCGCAACTGCCTATATAATGTAACTACATTCATATATATATCCTGTCGTGACCTGGTCGATCCATTTCATTTGATTGGTAGCTCTCGTGTGAGGATGGTGTAAGCCGCGTGTAAAAAGGTTCAGTTTTTTTTGGGAAGAAGGATGATGGCATAAGGAAGCATGCACGCATGATGATATGATGATGACGATGATGATGATATAGACGGAGCACAATTTTTTTTCTGCAAAGACATAAGCTGTAATAGTAATAGTAATAATAATAATGTGCTTATCAATAAAAAATATTTATATATAAATATAGGAAAGCATAGTACATGTTTTTATACTATTGGTTATTACGATGGCCCATAACACAAGCCATTTTTTTGGAGAGTGTTGCTTACTATACGCTCCACCACGCTATTTATTAGCCCTATTTATTATGTACACATGTGAGGAAGTAGTAAAAAGCTTGCTATGTGGGTACATATGTATGTATGTATGTAGGTGCTACTTTGTGTTTTCTCCTCTGCTTTCCCTTTTTTATATTCTGGATATTATGTGATCACTGGCAGAATGGGAAAATATGATGATGATGACTGAAAATAACCCAAGAAAGCTTTTTCCTTTATGATATCAGAGGATAAAAAAATATGTGCAATTCTTTATGAAACTACACAACATTACATTCTCATCATTGTCATCAACAGCAGGAGAAGAAAAAAAAGTTATGCTGATATCCAAGTTTTAGCGGATATAGCAGAGAGAGAGAGGTAGAGGTAGTAAGTAACTTGTTGTAATAATATGTAATAGGGGTAATGGCTATGTAGTAGCCATCCAGTCAATTTCCAGAGAGGAAATGAGAAAGAAAGGAAGACTTAAAAGGAGTAAAAAAAGGAAGGAGTTTCGGTCAAAAAGTAAGGAAGAAGAAGAAGAAGAAGAAGACGGCATATTAAATCCTCCAGTTTTTTTTCATCCAATCTTAGCAAACCAGGGGTAATAGAAGGCTTACATGAAATATAGTAAATGTACTTTTTACAATTAGTAGTGCAACTTATATATACCAAGACTGGAGATAATCGAATGGCTATAAATTTGATTTTGTTTCAATTATCTATCCCTTTTGTACCCAATGCACTGTAATAATGAATATTATATGGAAGATGAGTTTGCTTCCTTTGGAGAAGAAGAAGAAAAAAAATATGAAGAAAAGTAATGGGGATAGGGTGGAGAAAGTTTTTGGATCTTATCCAGCATATTGTTGCACACACGGTTGTGTAGTAAATGACAATGTAGGTGGTGACGTATGTCGGCCGGAGTAAACGAAGATAATAGAATGTACTTGAGCATAACATTGAGGATATACCTATACGCATATATACTTTACATGTGCAGACATTAGTGCATGCAATTTTTTTTAGGATGACGGTGAAAGTATAAATTGTAGTAGTAGTTTAGTTTGACTATATAAGCATGCAGCAGGAGCCGAGTAAGTGATACTATTGATTTTTTTCTTAATGACGCTTATCATCTACCTCATCTTGTAGTGGCGCTTTGTAGGCAAAAGATGATGATCATGTTGATGATGGCGATGATGGGCCACTAGACAAGCTGCAGCATCAATATACAATGATGATAATACACGTTTCAGCTTGCAGTACAAATAGCTTTGAAAAAACACATTGCAAGTCACGTGCTTGCTCTGTGTGGTGGTGAGGACGAGGTCAACTAAACTATATACTTGAATTTAAGTGTTTAAGGCAATTATTTTGGGGCGATAGGAGGCAAAATCAGGATATCAAAGGGAAGTAGTAGTAGTAGTATCTACTTGTTTAGTATGTTTCTTTCTAGCCCATCCACTCATATGTGGATTCTATATTCTATACTTATGAGTATTATGTGAGCTGAAGTATGTATTTATATAGATGGTCAGACAACAAGGGTCATTTACTTTTTTTCCATCCTTGTATTCTGTTGTTTGCGTAAGACTCACTTTCATGATGATGAGCTGCTCTACTTATTTTACGTACCGAATCGTGGAAAGAACCGTGTACTCTGTGAAAAGAAGATGCTACTGGCATACGTCGCAAGGGGAATTGCTTCTCATGGACAAATCTATTTATTATTAGAATTCTATAGAAATTTATTTCTGGTTGGTGCTGGTACAAACTTCAAATTATTGCTTAACACGATTATAAAAATTAGGCATCATCGACCTTTTTTTGTTTTACTGAAGAGCGGGTAGCAATAACCAATATTGTGAGTGATGCAAGCATTATCGCCCATATGTACCGGTAGCCGGTTTATATATGGGCTTGACATGAGAGGATATTATGTTTTTATATGTATTTCTTATGTGCTCTCATTTTACAGATGGGCAGACAGTAAAAGAGGAACAAATCAATACAAGACTTGAAGCATTGTAATCTCCCAAATAAATATTCATACACATAGTTAAAATCGGATTACGCTCATTTCCCAGTAGATCAGAGGACAGAAGTGAACGCTTGTGACGGATGTCGACAAACTTAAGCTCTGTATGCTCTGTATATTACGACGAAGAAGAAGGAGCGTCAAGCCTCATTTTGAAATAACTTGTTTGCAGAGCGACTCCTGTTGTTTATTTAAATGAAGGAGAGGAGTAATGTTACTTTATTTTGTTAGTTTTTTATTTCGACTTCACTCACTTGAATCCTATTACGTAGAGTTCTTGTCTATCAATCGGCGTGAGGGGCCTTCTCTCATATGTCGGGTGTTAAAAATGTTGAACTATTTATGTAGTCCTAAAACTATTGTGATATGTGTAAAGTAAATCTGGGATGTTTTTTTAGTCGCCAAGATTTTGTTTTGCCTGCTCTGATGATGATGATGAGCAGTAGAGTAGAGATTATTATGTAGGCATCTAAACAAGCTTGACGTTAACTGACATCATTTTGTAAGATTAAAAAACTAATAAAGCGTTGATGCGATTAACTTTTATATTGGAAAAAGGAAGATGATTGTATATATTTTAGGTAGAGGAATGACCCATAAATTGTTCAAAAAACAAGGGTAAAATATCTTAGCGTGTCGCAAATCCTCCGACTTCCCATCAAACCCTTATATGTATTTTTACCAAGAAGACCTGAAAGACTAGTTAGCAGTTTTTGCTTAAATCATCTGACATGAAAAGACTCATCTATTTATGAAAAAAGGTACTTTCCATCAACTGTCATCTCTGAAGGGAAAAACATCCTTTCACTCCTCCCACACAAAAGTTTCATAATTTAGGCATGCCTTTTTTTATTGCTGAGTGCCTCAATTACCTACGATTCAAAATAACATTGGGTATAGCAGTCCCAGAAGAAAACAGTTAGCTTCAATAATATTCTTATACTTTTGCTTTCCTTTAAACTTGTGTAAGTGTCATTGAATACTTTTTCCACTTTTCTACAATAAATTCTTTTTCAAGAAAAGAAAACTTTCTCGCGACCTTGACACGTCTCGTTTAAATATGGAAGGCTTTGTTCAACTTCAATTTCTTCAATTCCAAAGGATAAGAACGAATCATGTGCTCAGTATGGATTGTGAGCAAACTATGATAACATTTTTTGAGGGTCGGGACGTGCACTAACGATATAAAAAAACGGTCTCCTTTCCTTCTTTGGACTTGTCAATAGCTAATAGTAATATAACTGACAATATAATGCATATTAATTATTATGCTGTGAGCGCCTCAATGTTTTCTGTTTCTTTCGAGAGAGGTACATGTGCAAAGTGAAAATCAATACAAAAAGTATATATCTGAATGGAATTCTTCCGTTTTTTTCTGCATAATAATATGCATGCACATCTATTTTCTCCGGGTTGTCTCTCTATTTGTCGAATGTTCCATGAGAAGGAAAAAAATAAATACATGAATAACATATCACATGGAGCATCATTATTGCATACATCAGCATCATGACATTGCAAGTTTGTTTGATAAAAGGAAACAAATAAAAGTTTTGCTAATGATTCCTCAAAGAGCTGTGAGGGAAGCAACGTAGGTAATAATTATTATTCGGGCACCTAAAGCCAAAAAGTGATAAAAAAGTGCATGGACATGAAAAATAAACAATAAACCGAACAAACTAAATATAGAAAAGTAGCGAAAATGCGAACACAACAACTACTAAAACTGCAGTTAAACTGTAAAAACTGCAGTTGCGGACCCTGCCAACAGCGTTAGGGTGCGTATATGGTACATGATCATATGGTCAAAAATGATAACTGATCAGCATAAAATTCTGTATCAGAACCACTAATAAAAAATTTGACAACTTTTTGAAACTCGTGGGGTGGCTGGGTGGTGCTGGTACCCAAACTCGAAGTACAGTTTCACACGAGCTATCGATTGGTGAAAACAGTATTGAAATTGGTCAAGTAGCTTCCGAGATACAAAAAACACAGACAGACAGAAAAAACATTCACATAAAGTAGCTTTCGCTACTTAATAAATTATATAATCTGTTGACGTCATGGTCATGTATATAGATAGATGAAAAACTAGCTATTTTTTTATGGAGTGTCGTCCTGTCACAAAAAAAATTTGAGCTGATATTAAAAAATATACATTTTGTAGAAAGCAACGCAAAACAAAAGAAACATGATATATTACCTTATTTTGTTTAATCTGGTGAGCATACTGATTCCTAAATAGTTGGCATTCTTTGCAGAATTTGACAAAGAGCGTTTTGATTTTACTACTTGCATTTTTGTAAAGCAATCTTTTAAAGTACTAATAAATAAGAGATTGGCAATTTAGGATGATTCAATTTTGCCCGTGGAATTTTGACCGAATGAAAGTAGAACAGATCAGAATTAGCGCTTCTTCCGTGATCAAAAGAAAAGAAAGGGGAATATTATATTGGTTATTCTGCTCGATTGATTTGATCACCTGATTTTTTTTACAAATTTTCACGGGATATTTCATCAAAGTAAAAAAAATCGTTGACTTTTTAGTCGTTATTAGAAGTTGAAAAGCCCCTTAAGTATTTAATTTAATTTTTTCTCAAACAAAAAAAGTCATTTTTCTCTTTCTCTTTTTAAAGCTAGCACACAACTTTCTTAATAATCATTCCTTTCACTTCTTTTTCCTCATTGAAGTCCCAGTAAATAAGAAAAAATAGTTTGGGGAAGTCAGCGTTAAAGTTTTGTGCAAATTGTCTTTAAAAAAGGAACTTCGTATTTTTGCTTCGTCAGTGGCTGTGAAAAAGGATATTTTTTCAAAGGAAGAGCATTTGACACATTTCAAGTCTAGATAAATGGAATGATGCAGAATTTTCTTTATTTTTTTCGAACTGCTTTTTTCCAGCCTTCTCACACACGAACTAATGGAGAACAAAAATTTTGTGCTTATTTCGCAGAAACGTGACTCCTCCAGTTTCCTTGCATCGTGCATAATAATAATAAATATAATCTAAACTATGATAGTCTTAATACCTCAAAATAGCTGCCATACATGCATGCATGCATGCAGAGTGAATTGAGAATCATTTGCAGTACAATATTTGAATATGAGGTGAATTCTCGAAGCAATGTGAGTTTCCGTTTTCTTTTAAGGAATTTAATATGCTGAGATTATTGCGCAAAAAATAAAGTCTGGACCAATATGTCTGTTTGTCAAATAGCAGGTATGTATATCTCCGACGCTTTCTGTTTTTCATGAAAAGCAAGGGTGGGACCCTACTTGTCTGTTTCGTGTCTTCTGTGGATAGTCTGAATTTTTGGAGGTTATTGTAAAGTTTTTGGAAAATGTGATTCTCGTTTAAAAGGCTAAGCATCTACCTGGATTTCAACATTTGATTTTTTTCTCTCGGGGAAAACGAGCTATCCACATGTGCTAGAGAGATCACGCAGGTACCAAATCAAATCATTTTGTGCATTTTGTCTCCCAAAAGGGCCATAGGACTACTGAAGCACAAGTGAAGAAATGACAAAACACACTAGCAGCCCACGAGTTAATCTCTTTGTCTTGTGCTTTTTTAAATGAGTAAACTTTCCAGTTTAATGACAAAACCCAGAGTTTCTGCACTCCATAAACGTAATGGGCTCTGCTGTGTAACTCAGTATTTTTTAATGACTTTGTACTCTCTCTATCATTTATATATGTTGCGTCACCACAGCATAGAGGCAAGTCCAACAGCGCTGGATATTATCATCCATGTCCCTCTGGTTCCCGTGGGAAGGATACAATATGAAATATTTCTAATCTAAGCCATTTCACGAGGTAATGTGTTACATCATATCAAACAATTTATGGAGGAAAAACGAAAGTTTGAAAAAATATTGAAACTAGATTGGTTTTCGGGTTTGTACATGGGAGAAAATAGTTTGGAAGCAATTGTTATGGGTTAAGAGTTTTTTGCAAAAAAATAATAACTCTCATTGGAATTTAAATACCTATTTATCATCGTTAAAGTTTTAATCTTGCTGAGCGCTTTTAGTGTTAATTATAAAATCGTGTATGGCTTCAAGTGGTCTAAAAGTTCCATGTGTGCTACTGGCCCATAATATGTAGTGGAGAATTTGATTTGGAAATTTTTCGATGAAATCCGATTAATTTTTTAGTTAGGAGCTCTCTACACACACTTCAAGTTTTACTACTCTTTTTGGTCCCATCCTTTTCGTGATGTGATGGATTTTTTTTTCTTCTTCGGAGGTACAAATTCCGCAAAAGTTAACTTCACTTTCCCAACAATAAAGTTTAAGGGTTTTTTGATAAGTATGCTGTCAAAAAGCACTATGGGGAATCAAGCTTTGGTGAAAGGAATGCATTTTTTATAAAATATATTTAGTTTCCCGCAAATGTTGATAAATGAAAAGGCTTTTTGCATCTTGCAACGTGCGGGTAAAAGTCATCCGCCGGAAAGTGGGAAACGGATGGTGTAACATCCACGAACGAGCTAAACAACGTGCTTTCAACTTGTTTTTACAGACCTATCAAGGCAAGCTGAATCATCTTTAGAGACTAAATAAAAAAAGTATGAAACTCGTTGCATCAGAGAAATAGCAATTTTCACTGTGAAATCAATAGCCACACACACAGCACAACATCAGAAACTATCTGCATATTTATTTGGGGGAAAAAGAGAACAAAGGAAAGTTCTTCTTCTTCGTCGTGTGTGAAGCAAGCACGATTGCAACAAATTTTTCGTGAGACGGATTTATTTCAGAGATTATTATTGACTCTTTTTGTGAATGGAAAAGTATCCACATGGGCATTTTTTATTTGGAGATTTGGAAGCATATATTTTTTATTGCATGTAGCAACTGTTATAATATGTGCTTTTACTTTTAGTCAGTAAAAAATATAACGTCGTCTCATTCATTGTAAAAAAAACTGCATACAAATGCTTAACACTTAATGCAGTTTCCTTTGAGTGGACTGTATCCTGTTGATATCTGAGAGAAATATATGGAATTTTTCGAGGTAATCCCGAGTTAATTATTTTAAAAGTCTGCGAGAAATATTTTTTACACTGTTTTTTGTATATTTATGCTGATGCCTTTTATCTAGCTGTGAATAAATGTGACATTATTACATGTCTGTTTTTCATAAGGCATATGTCATGTCGGCCCTGTAGCTATATAGTGTCTAGTCTTAAAAGTTCTTTAAGTAGCTTCAAAATAAAACATTGCAAATGTTCAAGTGCCACATGATTTGATGAAGGTGTAATAGTTTCCAGTCTGTTTCCCACCCGAAAATATCTTTTGTTTATTCTTCATCCAAACAAATGAGCCAAAATGCAGTTAAGAAATTACAAATGACTTTAAAAATACAAGTAATTGATGAAGCTAATCTCAAATGACACAAAAACTTCCGGAACATACAAACAACTTGAAACAATATTACCAGTATAAATGCAACACAGACTGTCCTTTTCATTTTTTTTCACATGATGACTCGGAATGCTAATTTTTTATACCTGTGCTACAGACAGTCAGGAATTCTCTAATTAAATGTATATTTTGGTACAGAAAGAAAAAATATATAATCTTTCTTGGAAATACAATCTTTGTGGGAATCGTACAAAAAGTTCGAAAAATAAAAGGAAATTTGATAATTTATTAATTTTTTCTCCTATCGCTCAGTTGGCAATATGCTACCTTCTATCTCACCTCTCATTATTCCAGTCAAATGGATGACTGGTTTTTTCATATCAGCTCATTGCAATTGTTTTGCGGATCATTAAAGCAATTTATGTGCGCAAAATCACACTTTGTGGTTAGCATTAATTAAGATAAAAAGATAATAAAAGCTGCTGAAACCGTATTCAGCAGCTACTGCTTTCTCATATTCCCCCGTCAGCTACAATACCTATATTTGTAATTGATTGCTTAATTAACCCAAGTCGAGATAAAACACGATATTACAATGACGAAAGACTACCCAGAAGCTAACATTAATGACGAGAATGGGAGTATCCATATATGTACACTTGCATCATCATCTGTTATCATCAATGACAGCAAACCCAACAAGAAAAAACACAAGTAATTATATAAGCTAAATAAAATGTAATTTCCTCTTTTTTTGTTTGCTCCTCTTGTAATAATTTCTAGAGCCGATGGTAAGTTCACTTTGGGATTTTTATACTTTACATCGTCTACCAGTTTTGCCAGATTTGCTTGCTCATACGATGACCATTGAGATTAATTAAAAGATTTCCACTATCAACTTGGTTGTACTGTAGATTATTTTGTCTGTCTGTCTCAGACAAAAAACGATTTCATTTGTCAATCGCCTGACTAAACCGAGATAGTTTGCACGTTATTTAATCATTTTTTTCATATTAATTAAAATAAACTGAAAGCACTTCAGCTCTCTTTGAGTTGTCTCGTCATCATTTGTTTTAAAATGTCCATAAAACATTAAAAAGATGGAGGGTTTTATGAAAATATTCCAAGCGGTTACTTTTAATCGAAATGAACTGTGATACTTCTGGTATTTCAAAGTCCCTAATTTTTGCAAGCTAGAGTTAACTATTTGGTAGATCAGCTATCGTTCAGTTTTTAGCACTTGTAGAATCAAGTCAATTGTGAAATTACTCAATTGGGAAATTGGTAGATTCTAAATTCTAACGTTTCTGGACTTTCCAGGTTTTTGTGACGCAAAAACAGGACAAGTATAGCCATGATCTCGTTTGTTGTTTACCATACATAAATATACCTTAGAAATAGTTCATCGTTCATCAACTCTTCTTTATGGTATGCTGACTTGGGTGTGATATGTGCATAAGTGCATATAAAAACATTTCATTTATGCTAACGGTAGTTTCATAAGCTCACGAAAAAGCAATTAGCAAAATAACAATTTGCTTTTGCAAGCCATTTCGCATCATTTCATTTTATTTATTCATTAATTTCATGACGGAACTGTATCCATCTCTGTTAAATTTTAAGGTGGAGCAAATAAGTCCGTTCAGAAAATTTGAATTCCTTCGTGATACAATTTCATTTCTTAAAACCTAGTTAGGTCTAGGTAATAAAACAAGTGCACGGTTCTCTTAAAATTGTAATTACAATTTAGCAATCTAATTTTTAAGTTCAATGTAGGAGGTCCCAAAACCCAATCTACTTTCTTTCGTTGATTAATGATTCCGTACTGTCAAAATAAGATCATTGCCTATGCACGTCGACCGGTAGAATCGATAGGTGTTTTTTCGTGAACTTCATCAGAAGGAAGTTTCGAAAATCAACAATATTGAACGTATATGTATGCAAAATGTTTTGGTTGTATACAAAATAGACATTATTTAATGACACAATGTGATGTTTTTCACCTTCCTATTTTTGTAGACAATACTGTTATTACGTGTAAGTGATTTTTAAGTAAGTATTTTACAAGACCATATTTACAAGATTCTATGAGTATGTTAATATTATATCTCAATATGCACGTACACTTGTTGATTCGAATGCATGTACATATTATTTTAAATGCAAGATTTTAAACATCAACTTTTTTATAGTAAGATGCATCCAGTCGGTAGTTTGCTTTTGGATCTTGATCTTTGAAGCTAGCTATATGTAGTAATATGAAGTATTGTATGTAATTTTACAAAGGCATTGTGACTTGGCGTCGGCATTCTCTCTTTTTCATTTTTCCCCAACGAAAGTTCAATGTAGTAATAGCTACGCGCGAGCTTACCTAAGTGTTCTAGAAGTAACTCTGTAGAACCCTTCGTCTGGAGATTAAAGATGGATTCAACCAAGGTGGGAGGCTAAAGTTGACTTGAAATTACTGACCCTTGCCTTCACCTACATTAATTTAAGCTCCAGGGAGCTTGTGTATTCCTGTCAATATTCGTCCTGAGTTCTTGCATCATAGGATCATCCCTTTAGAAAATATTACCTATTATTACCGCTAATATACGTATGCTCTAATGAAAAATTTGAGAGTGTAAAATTAAAGGGAACGAAATCAGCGACTTATTAGACGAGAACTACTCTATTTAAATCCGATGATGTGTATTATTTAATATATCTTTTTTTCGAGAGATTTTTAATAAGAATTATGTAGCCAAAAGAAGCAGAAAAGATTTTTTTATTGTTTTGGTGCCTCTGCCGCAAGCATGTTGCTAGCTGCTGCAGTTGCCTGTTGCGCCTGAGAGGTACCGGACTGCCACATTTGGTTCACTTGTGCCATAATTTGATCCATTGACCCAGTTGGAAGCTTAGCTTGTGCAGCGGCGTCCTGGATCATTTTGTTAACAGATTCCCCAGATTTTGTCATGCTTTCTTGAAAGCTGTTGCGGTACTGGCTGCTTTGATGACCTGCGTTGCCATTGTCGTTGCGGAAGGAAGGAAAGGGGCAATAGGGGTTTTAGATAAGGCCGAGTGGACGGTGGTCACGGTTTTGTAGATGGTTTGAATGTTGGAGAGTGATGGTTTGAAGGATGGCATTGACGGTATGGATCCAAATATACTCTTTAAATAAAATTCGGGGAATTTAAAAAAATCATTGGATTATAAGAAAATACTACTTAATGTGAATATACATGATATTTTTAAGATAAATACCTGAGAAGATGCGGAAGCTGTGAAAACAGCGACAAAACAACAGAGAACAATATTCTTCATTTTCGTAATTTGACTAATTTTTCTAAAGGGTTTCTAATGATCCGTTAAGAAGTGATTTGGGGAAAGTTAATTTTTGATGTAAACTTTTGAATCATGCTGTTAGCTTTTATATGATCTGAAACTTTTTGCTGTGGCATGAGCATATATATTATGACATAACTTTTAATGTCACCCATCAACAAGTATACAGATTGATTATGTTTTGCCAGGTGCGACTTTTGTCATTTCGTCACTTATACAATGTCTGACCAAACCTGTTTTTCATACTGAACCATATTCCATGCACTCCTCTACTTTGTCATTCTAATTAATTAATCTAATTACAAGTTCATTTTAAACATCTGTTTATAGGTATAACATTACGTGTTATGCATGAAGTAGGTGTGTGCGTCCACACCTCCATTTTTACAAAATGCTAAATCTTTCTTTCACTATTCATCTGTGTTGCAATTTACACTCGACAATTTGAACAATGGCTTTATCTCAGATTGAAATTCTAATTCTACTCAAACCCTTTAAATAAAGAAGCAACACCTTGCACATTTTTCTCTCCTTTTCTACAGTTTATTACCATCCATTTCCCATATTTCGTCAATTTCACTGTTCTTTTTTCATCTCTTTCTTTTCTTGCCTGGTGTCTGGCAGTCGTGATACATGAGGTTACATTAACATTAACCTGTATCATCCTAAAAAATTGCATTCGTGATGGCCAATTTTGCATGCATGCATACATGAATGCATATCACATCACATAATGATCACGTCATATTCCTTCTTAAACTCTTTCTCAAAATAAAATACCAGCTATCAGCCTTTCTCTTCTTCTTCTACTTATTGATCATCAATTTTCAACTTTAACAACCAGGCATTCAGCATGCAAGTTAAAAAAAAATACGCAGAAAATAGAGCACACACACTCTTTAACAATAGCTGTGACTATTATTATGCAACCAATCATTTATTTTACTACGTAAGAGCCCATTTTGCTGCTAATATTTACTGTGTAATAGTTCATCTGTGAAGTGAAAGAAGAATATTATGCCTACCTACATGCCTTGTATTTTGCATATGAACTACTCTGAATTCAAAAGTGATGGGAAACATAATACGAGTTCAGCTCAGGTCCATTTTCTTTATATTTCTTTTTACGTTTTGATCGTGAAGCGACTAGCTTTTTTGAAACTTTTTGCGAATGATGAGGAGGACTACATGAATACATCTCACACCTTTTCAATGACCTTTACACAAGGAAAAAAGCATGTTTCACATGGTCGCTCTCCCACAGGCATGACATTCAACACTGTGTAATGACCATATAATCCAAAGTTATGCGTGTGTACAGCTTTCTATAATGCATTATTATGCATATCAGAGTCTGCCGTCTCTATATAAACCTGTCGTGTCCTCGTCGCACATGCTTCAGTTCAATTCAGTTGATAGTCCTGATATTCCATGTACCCAGTTAATACTATAGGTATGTTTTTTTATAAGAGATATGCAATTATTGCTTTTATTAGCTTTTCTGTTTTAAAGAGCTAAAAAAATGTATTGTATTTTATCAAGAAGACTGAAAAAACTATTGCATTTTCTCCGTTGGTCTTGTTTAGAGTAAGAAATCTTGGTGTACCACCAGCGAGCTAAATTGTTATTGTTTTTTGTGCACCGCCAATGTAGGTAGACGATAACTTTTGCAATTTACATGATTCAACATGATTATAATGATGACTTTTTCGCTCGAGGCAGAGGCACGTTTGCTCGTTATATTTGTTAAGGAGTAATCGTGTCGGGAATTGGTGAGCACGAAGAAATTGCCGTCATCATCATCTGTATCCGTCACCAAAAGTAAATCTCTGTAGTCTGCGCAGAGTAAAAGTCGAGGGATTAGAGAAAGACAGGCCAGAGTTCACCTTCCATTTTACGAATGGCTATAAATGGTTAGCTATACCAATGTTTACTCTGTACATTGTACCTGTACGATGATGTGTATAAAACGCGATTTAACCCTTTTTAACGTGTTGCCAATCTCTGTGAACAGACATTAAATACCTACACGTAAGTAATGTAAAGGAAAAACATGAATAAAGTTGGCATTTTGTAGTTCTCTGATCAACATTGTCCTTCCCAAAGGTATAAAAACTTGCACGCGATAATGTGTCTCCGTTTCTCGTTAGAAAATGCGTGTAAGTGTACAAGATGTAGCTTTTAATACCTAATTTAGGATTTAGAAATGTATGCATACATATTTCACGTTATGCCGACACAAATTCCCATAATATCTTTCAATCTCATGCAGAGCAAACATGAGTCTAATGGCGAGACCTTAATGAGGAATGCTTTGGTTAGAATTTTTCAGCAACGTCAACAAAATGTTTACCCTGCATAGTAAAGGGCATTTAATAGCCGTCTTTGTTGCAAATGAAGAATAAAAAAATATTACATATTATATATCTTCCTTTTATCATCATCCCTCATCAGACCAAACCCCAACTGTAAATATGATAAACATTCTAGGAGGTTTAATAAATGAGCACAGTAAATAAATAAACGCAAGATTTTTTGGCATATCGTGCATGTACCCTGTGTGTTTGTGTGTTTTGTAAATTGTGACTGTTATTGTAGCGGACTTTTTTATACATATTATATTTAAGTCAGATTTTATTATCAAGAAATAAAAATGTGCAATGTAATGCTAGATGTATGCATGGTAGCTGTGTATAAACATTTTTTTATTGAACATAATGCGCATTACACGATTTAATATAAAAAAAATAACCAAATAGCTAACGAACTTCTCCAACAAATCAAATCAAGAAAGGGAAGCGGATGAAATAAAAATGTCATCGCGGAAAAAGGCAAGGGAAGAAACACACCTGCGTGCTCTAGTGTAGTTGCAGTTTATTTTGTTGTTTTGTTCGTTTTGATTATACCAAAAGAAAACTAACTAGAGAAGAAGAGGCTTTTATAGTTTAGTGTGTGGTGAGTAGTGATGAGTATATTTTTAAGAAACATGGATATTACAAAACACAGTTTTGTGTATGCATAATACACAACACACATGTAATGTGGTAATTACGAAAATGCACAGGTTCATTAGACGTTCTTGAAAAATAAACCACCGGATTTCTGACATCTGAGGAAGAATTAAGGATATCAAAGATAGGAAGAACTAGCATTATTTTTTTGCTTTCTTCCATGCTGTTGTGGGCTTTTATATGAAGTAAGTTTGCAAAATTCCAACAGGAAATTAAGAGTTTTTTATAGTAAATAAAAACGCTAGGATAAATTCTCTTCTGCAATTTATATTTTGATCCTCCCGCCCGATATGTAGGAATTTTGGGTACACTCAAACGTTATTTGTTGTGAGATTGGAAAATAGCTTGATTTGATACTTGTGTCTGTTGAAAAAATGAAGTATAGTTAATTTATGACAAATTATGGATATATTTAAAACGTGTCGGGATCGGGAATGATTAAAACTAATTCATTTGTGTAAATAATATTAAACTTTAGCCGTATCAAAAATGTATGCATATTACGTGCATTTTTATAAAATAAAATGTAGAAAGATGGCTCCCTGTTCTCTGTGATTTTAAAAACTACTTGTTGCCCGCACAGTATCTACAGACCAAAAGCTTTATAAACAACACATATTTAAACCTCTTTTTCAATTCAACTTACATTTTATTAACAATGAAGTACACACAGTTTATAACAATATCAGCTCATCGATGCATAGAGCATACACAAGTAGGCATATCGTGTTTCCTTTTATTATTGAAAACAAAACACAAAAATAGCTGCTGAAAACTGAATTTTTTGATGCTCGCATTATGTTCATGTCATAGACTTTCAAAGAAATAATTCATTATTTTTTTTCAAGAATCCCAAGAAAGCTATTTTCAGTATCAAAAGTATAGTTCACAAGTGCACAGCCCACTGCACTTACTGAAAGCAGTGGAGAAAAACGGACACACGGTTGCTTTAGCAGGAAACTAAGCGCAAGGCATTGAAACACAAAAGACGTGATACCGTTTTTCTCCACTGCCAATAAAAAAAACCAAGTCAAAGT
>JAQIWO010000251.1:0-17042 GCA_034695405.1 Entomobrya muscorum
CTCTTGCCACATAGCTCGCAACTGAAAGCTGAAACGTTATCTTTCAGATGAGATCTTTTCATGTGTTTTCTCAAAGCATCCTTACTTTTAAATTTCACTGAACATTTACTGCAACTGAAACTCTTATGTGTTCCAGTGTCGTGTCTGGACTTGTGTTTTTTCAGGTATTGAAATGTTTTAAATTTTTTCTTACAAATGTCACATTCATGTGGCTTTTCTTCGCTATGAACAATTTGGTGTCTTTTAAGATGTGACGGGTCACTAAAGGATTTTTGACAGATTTTGCACGTGAAAGGCCTTTCTCCAGTATGTACTCTTTCGTGAACTATCATGTTCCCTTTATCAAGAAATGATCGGTCGCAGAAATCGCATTTGAACTTCTTTTCCCCAACGTGAGTCCCGAAATGTTCGGCAAGATTACTGTTTGAATAGAAAAGTTTGTCACAAACACTGCACTTGAACGATTTATCTCTCAATGTGTGATTGTGTTTCTTGTGGTTGCATAATTGAGAGGACGTTCCAAAGGATTTTTGACAAATGTCGCACTTATACGGCTTCTCTCCGGTATGAGTGTTTATATGCCTTTTTAACCCGGTGTCTGTTACAAAGCGCATATCGCAGATCTCACAAACGTAGTCTTTAATACCCAAGTGAATCTTTCGGTGTTTTATCAAATCCTGTTTATGAGAAAACGACTGATTGCACATGCCACAGTTCCATGGCCTTTCATTAATATGACCTCGTAAATGTCTTTCAAGAGCAGATGACCAGGGCCACGTTGAGCCACAAAACACACAAACAGGTTTGACTTTTAGTGTTGTGTCCAAAGCCATTATTGTTTCTTGAGTTGTATTTAGCTTAAGTTATTTAAGTTTATTGAATATACAGGGAGTCCGATTTATCCCCAGATACAAACTTGGATTCAATTTACTTCAAAAAACTTTAATTTTTAAGAATTAAGAATCAAGCTCAATATTTGTCACTTACACCTATGTTCGATTTTGCAAAAGTACAAAAACTAATAACAAAAAAGTTTATTTTTGATGCTATTAAATGCTTCTTCTGATCATGTTTAAACAACGAGCGTATTCAACTGTAAACTCTTTTAGGCAGCCATGAGCACACACACCATTCCCAGTTGTGGTTGATAAACAAGTGCCAAAGAGTTGATATGAACGGTTAAAGTATTAAATACACGATACCATAAAAAGAATGCGATTTTTAGGAATGTATCCAATAGCATGTGCATTGTGTATAGGTCCTCTTTAATAAATTCTGAGATTGAGCACAATGCGTGCTTTTTTCAACCATCTAGTGCTGTTTGCTGCTCCTTTCTCTACTCGGTCTGAAGCGCAGCTGCTAAAAATACACAATTACCTTTTACTCTATTGATGCTTTATAATTTATAATAGTATACCTGCCTGTGTCAACGAGAATAAAAAATGCTCACGCATAAACGATAGGTAGTAAAAAAATTTTTAGGTACGACAGGAACCCAATTTATGCTAGTTATTTATTTTTAGAAAAATATTTAGTAGCACGAAGGAGTCACGTATGCTGTCCTCACAATAAATACAGAATGAATGAACGCAGAAACGCACGTAAGCCAATCTAATTCAAAGCTTACAGTTGCTTCACTTTGCCTTACAATTTTTATATAGCACATATTACTAGGTTGATGCAAGTGCATGTTTAAAATGAAAGTCGGGAAAACTGAAAAACAAATTAAAAAACTTGAGAAGGCAGCTTTGTATTATTTTATTTATCATTCGTTCCTTTATTTTGACCGTTACCTTTTAATTTAAGACAATGAGAATATTTTTTAGAGGCAATAAACAAAATTTTGTTGCAAGGATTCCTAAATGGTTTAGAACCCCTAATAACTGTTTTTGGCTTACCTTATATTTAACAAATTGTTTGTAATAGGTGCGAGCCCCTAGCCAGACAAATATTCTGTTAGATAGAGACTTGTGTTTAGTTTTATGAACGTCTAAGCTTCATTTGCACTGACTGATATGTAGGATATGCGCACGTCCAAATCTATTACTACGGACGTGCAAAATCTTACAAATGTTCCGGCAACGCAAATTTTGGCGTCCCGGGTGCGAGCTTCTGATCCCGGGTAAAAAAATCGCGTTCCTGGTGCGAGGTCCGCGTCCCGGGTGAGAAAAAAAAGTAAAACGAAAAAACGACCCCGGGTAAACACTTCAACGCCGTGGCCACGTTTCGCAAGATTTTGCACGTCCGAATTATTATGCAATAACTATATTTATAAATCTTATATGCATGGGGGTAAAAAGGTACGGAGCCTGCACTGCATAAGCGACTAGTTTCTCTTATAAAAATAAACTAAGGATTAGGTGTACTTGATGTTTTTCACTTTGCTTTACTAATGCACGAGGATGCCCAATGAACAAAAGAAACTATGAGGATAGCATATTTGTAGTTACATTGCACCTGGTTCGGTTCGGGAAAGTTCTAGTAAGCATTGGAAAAAATATTCTCGCAGTCATTCCATGATTTACATCCCGTCGTCCCAGTGATGGGAAGTTAAGGATCAAAATTATAAAAGTTTTACATTTTACATTACATTAAGGTCAATAATTATATGAAATAAATTATAATGATATCCACCATCTGGTTTTAATCTACCACCATGGCTTGACAAACATATACTAACTCGCACAAGGGATAACCGTAATCTTGTTATATGTGCATTCATTCATTTTCTCAGAAAGGGCATTTGCACTCTCATCGAAGTCGACACCAGGGAGTAAAAAACTACGCTTCTTAGGTTCGCCATATGCGTTTTGTGACACATAGCGAGCTACAAGACCATATAGCCGTATATACTGGGGAGAAGTCGTTCAACTGTGGCATTTGCGAAAAGACGTGCGGAACATCTTCAAATTTAGGCGTTCACATGAAAACACATTCTGCGTTAGACAAAAAAGTTCCAGTCCTACCTTTGTGAAAAGCTATTTTATAAAAGGTCAGGACTCACCGGACATGTCAAAACCCACGTTGGAGCTAAGAAATTTAAGTGACGATTCTGCGACAAGACATTTCTCACTAAGCCGAATCAAACTAAGCACGAGAGGGTGCACACAGGAGAGAAGCCTTTCCCCTGCAACAACTATCAAAACTCCTTTTGTCAATCGGCAGCCTTGAAAGAGCACATATCGGTTCCTAGCAAAGAAAAATTGCATCAGTACGACTCTTGCAACGCCAAGTTTAAGGAACTGGCATATCTGAGAAAACATCAATCAAAACACCGAGATGAAAACGAAAATTGTGTGGTAAATCTCAACATGTGTGGCTATTTAACTTGATCAACAAATGCATGTAGTGGAAGGCATAACAATTAAAATGATGGTGTCACTAGTATTATTAGTAGAAACAAATTAAAGACCAAATTGTGTCCCTACGAAAACAGTATACTTTATTTTATTTTTTATGTACAAAGATTACCAAAACCCAATCAAATCATAAAACGAATTTATCAATAAGGATTTCTTTGTCTATGTGATATTAATGCCCATAAAAACAAAACAGAATGGCACAACCAACAGCAGTCCATACTACCAGCGTCAAATTCTTTAAAAAAAATCAACGCGTTAACAGCTTGTTATCTAGATTGTTTTTTAACAACTTAAACAATACTAACCAGACAGACACAAAAGTTTCTTATGGGTTACCTAAGCTGTTTGAGTATGGTATGTAAATATATCAAAAAATTTAAATGAATAAACAATAAAGGGTAATTGGGAAGTACATTTAAACTTACTTTGTTAACTTCAAATATTCACATTTAAATTATGTTTAAACTGAAATTTATTGTATTTATTTATTTACTATACTGTATACCTCATGGCTTTTAACCATGAATAAAAATGTTATGCTAGAGTAATTATCTAGTAGGAAGTTGTTGTTTTCTTAATAGAATACAAATTCATTATCTATACCATATTTTAGCATAACAAGAGCAACCTAAATACGTACATACATTATTCATCGAAAAATTTCTTGATACCTCCGCATCAACTGAATAATAAAAATATGGTTAAAATTTTAAAATTGTATTTGAAGAATTTTAAAAAAGAAACCAAACATTAAAAACAAAGCGAAAAAATCCTAACAAGATAAAATTATACACAACTATTCATATAAATGGTTGGTTGCTGATCAAAACCTACTTTAATGGTTCCATTCGTATGTAAGTAATTGACCCAACTCCGTAGACAACACATTTGACGGTTGTCTCAACTTCGGAGTACCAGCTATTTGTATTTGTCATTGTGTGAGACCAGATTTAAATATTTATTGACAACAAAGATCCCTAATTTATAATGACAATTCCTTAATCCAACAGAGTAACAAGTTGGATGTACTCTTACCTTTTTGTTTTAACATAATTCATACCATTTTCTGATGATGGAGACAAGTTCTAGTTAATTCCTTGTTCACGGTGTGTATGCTTAAGACGGGCATGTCGGTATAGGTTTGAAATCGATTTGAAAGCCATTGGGCAGTCATCACATTTGTAAGGACGTTCACCAGTGTGTGCGGAGATATGGTAATTTAGGCCGGGTTGGTCCAGATACTCAGCGTTACACAGCTCACAAGCGTAAGGTTTTTCTCCAGTATGACCTCGCAAATGAGCTTCCAGTTGATAGGGCTTTGAATAAGTCTTGTTGCAAAATAAGCAGCTGTGATTACGTATATTTTGGTGCATATGTTTTACATGCAGTTTGAGAATAGCCGGTGTCGCAAAATATTTGCCACACGTTTCACACTTGTGGGTGTGTTCAGAGTGAATTCTAGCTTGGTGAATCCGTCTAGTGCCTTCGGTTGAAAACGACTTTCCACATGTTGTGCACTTGTAAGGTTTCTCACCAGTGTGTGTAAGTATATGAGCTTCTAATTCCCGCTTGTAAAGAAATCTTTTGTCGCATAGCTCACAAATGAAGGGTAGAAGGTTATTTGCCATGTGAGTCCTCTGCACGTGTTTTCTCAAAGTTTCGGCATTTTTAAATTTGACTGGACATTGAATGCAACTGAAATTCTTCTCGTTTCCAACTTCGTGTGTTGACTGATGACGTTTAAGGTGATAAACGGTTTTAAATTTTTGTTTGCAAAGGTCACATTGATGCGGCTTTTCTTCACTATGAACAAGCTTGTGCCTTTTTAAATGTGACAGCTGACTAAAGGTTTGTTGACAGATATCGCATATAAAAGGCTTTTCTCCTGTATGCACTCTCTCGTGTTCTATCTTGACCCCTTTACTACGAAATTTCTTGTCGCAGAATCCACATTTGAATTTCTTTTCCCCGTTGTGGGTTTTGACATGTTGGATGAGACTATTTCTTGAATAGAAAAGTTTGTCACAAAAACTGCACTTGAATGTTTTCTCACTTAATAAGTGTACGTTTTTCTTGTGGCTGGTTAACTTGGAAGACTGATTAAATGATTTTTGACAAATGTCACACTTATAATGTTTCTCTCCGGTATGAGTTTTTATATGGCGTTTTAAATCAGTGTCTCTTACAAACGCATGTCGCAGATCTGACAATTGTAGTCCTTAGAACCCAAGTGAATTTTTTTGCGATGGGCTAGGTCATTTTTCTGGGAAAACGATTGATTGCACTTGTCACAGTTCCACGGTTTTTCTTCCGTGTGACTTCGCAAATGTATTTCATATTTAGATAAGCAGGACCACGTCGACTCACAAAACACACACACAGGTTTGGGTTTATTTGTTACTTTTGAAGCCATTATTATTTTTTGAGTTTTATAGTGACTGAATGGGATTAAAAGAATTAAAAATTTTAAAAGAATTAAACTTGATTTCTTTTTACTCTTTAAATTGTGGTTCTTTAAAGGATCAAAATTTGTTCTTACTTTCGTTTAATATTGTAAACGTACTTTAACTAAAAACTTTTGTTTCAATTTTGTTTTGAGTTTTGCTTTTGAAGCCAATGCGCACTTATGATCATGCTGAACCAGCGAACCAATTTTGACTTTAAATTGTTTGAAGTGATAAAAGGTGCACACAACTCTGGCTAATGTACGAGGCACTAAAAAGAAATATGCATCTTGCGTTCTCGTCCGACAGCATAACTCTGGTGGTGCATAGGTCCTCGGCACATTAATAAATCTGACAATGAACACAATACACGCATCTTTCAGTGTAATAGAAGGGCCATCTGCTCCGTGTACAACTCGCTCTGAAAGGTCGCTCTGTTAACAACACACATTTCTTTTTAATCCTTTACGATAGTTTGGATTGCTTGTGGTGAAATAATGTTCGTACTACGGTAGTTTCACGTACACATACATACATACACAATAGGTACTCATCTTGAACGTGACTGGAACCCAAACTGTGCTAGTTATTTCTATTTTATTTTCAGAAGGGAAGTTGCCTCGAAAAATCACGTATGCCGTTTTCACAAACAATACAAACCTAATACACAAGGGTACACGAGATATACAATCTGCTTCATCAATGCTTGCTATTGCTTCGCTTTACACTTTTAACAACACATATTATTAGGATGACTTCTAAAATGTGCATGTTTTAAAATGAAAGGCTGGAAAGCCGAAGAACTAAATAAAAAGGAAAATAAAATATTCCAATAGAATTTAAAAAGGCAGTTTTTGACAATTTTGTTTACTATATTTTCCTTTTGATCGTTTACCTTTTAATTTAATACAATGACAATCTTAATTTTTCGACCAAAAACCCAAAGTTGTGAGGATTCTTACAAGGTTTTGAATCTCATGGATCTCATAACTATTGTTTCTTACTGTTTAACTAAATTAATCAGTCATAGAAGCTGTTAGCCCCCGGGGCAGATAAAAACTCTCTCAGGTGGACAGTTGTGGTTATGTTTATGTATGTTTAAATTTGATTTGCACAGATGATAGATATGCCCACTTCTGGATCTAATATTATACAAAAACTATATTTACAAATATTATAAACATAAGGGATAAAAAAGTACGGAACCTGCTTTTTATAAACGAATAGTTTCTGTCATAAAAATAAATATAGGATAAGGAGTACGTGACGTTTTCCGTTTTGCTTAACTAGTACACGAGGATGCTCAATGAACAAAACAAAATATGAGAACAGCCTATTTGTAGTTAGGTTTACGTTGTACCTGATTGGGCTCAAAGGCTCAAAATAATAAAACTCATACATTTAGCATTTTATGAACTTTAACTATTTGATATGTTTAGTCGATAATTGGGATTTATTCATATCCAACAGAAAACCAAGTCAAAGTCAGTGTGTTCTTTGAAGGTATTAATTACGACGTAAATAAGCAACCAACAGGCAGGAGGGGACGTAGATTAATTGTTAATGTTGATATTGTTAAAAAAAGTAAACACAAACAAAGTTTGCGTGTTTTGTGACAAGAAGTTCAAGCTACCATCATGGCTTGGGAATCATTTACTAACTCACACAAGAGAGAAACCGTGGAATTCTGACATGTGCATTCAATCATTTTCTCAGAAACACATTTACACTCTCATCAAAAAAGACACCTAGGTTAAAAAAATCACGCTTGTGAGATTTGTGAAATGCGTTTTGTGAACGCAGTGATCTACAGGACCATATAGTCGTTTATACCGGCGAGAAGCCGTTCAAGTTTGACATTTGTGAAAAAACCTGAGGAACATCTTCGAATTCAGCCCTTCATATAAAAACACATGCCGTAAGACAAAAATCGTCTAAGTTCATCTTCTGTGTCAAGGTATTTTATTTAAGACCACGGCTAACCCGACATGTCAAAATCCACGTTGGGGAGAAGAATTTTAAAAGCAGGTTTTGCGAGAAGACATTTCTTACGAAGCCAGACCATACCATCCACGAGAGAGTGCATACAGGAGAAAAGCCTTTCACAGGCGAAATCTTTCACAAAAAGTGTAGTCAAATGGCCAACTTAAAAGCGCACATATCTGTTCGTAGCGAAGAAAAACTCCATCCATCAATGTGACTTTTGCAACGCCAATTTAAAAACGCTGGCATACCTGAATCAATATCTATCAACGCACCAAGTTTTATATGGCAAAGTTTTAACAGTAACTTTTGCCCAAAAGCATTTACATCTGATAGAGCTGTAAAGAATCACTTGGACAGATGTCCTAGGTTAAATTTATGCTATCTTTCAGTTGCCAGTTGTGTTAAAAAATACATTATTCCAAGAATGAGCTAGAACAGCATATAACTAAACACGCAGGTGAGAAGCCAAATAAGTGCGCACATTGTGAACAATCTTTTGCCTTCTCTGGCAATATGTGCAACCACGAAGAAAGATTTCATTCCAAGAAAAACAGAAAAGTGTGAAACGAGTGGCAAACATTTGCGATACCGGCTTTTTAAAACTGCATGTACAATGTACGCACAAGAAATCATACAAGCACAGATGTTTATTTTGTTAAAAGGCGCATTCAACATGCCCGCATCTGGTGGCACATTTGGGGAGTCACAGTGGAGAAAAAACCTTACTTTTTGCAAATTGTGTAATGCTGAGTATCGTGGCGTTGATGGACTTCAAAATCATATATACTCGCATAATGGTGAGCGACCATTTAAATGTAACCAATGCACGATATCATTCAAGTCATGTTCAGGACTTTACAGGCTTTCATCGTACATTCATCAGGTTAAAAAACGACGACTCACCATAGCCAACAACGTTTGAAATCTAGGAAATAAAGTGTTACAATCGGATGTATTATATTGCTTACGTCAACAACCACAATATTATGATAATCAAGTATTTGTAAAGTTTCACACTTACTAATTTTCATTTAAAAATACGTGTTTCTTTTGGATTTAGAAACATCCCTACGTGTCTTGACTTATTGTGAATAATTTATGTTCTATGGTCAAGGTTTGAGTCTTCCTTCTGTAACGTGTTCGAGCAAAAAATACGACTTGTGGTCGGATGCATATCAAACTGGACGAAGGTCTATATTTAAAAATGCATATATGTACATATTGTAAACAATGGAAGACTTCCTTTTTTAGCCAGTGTGACGCAGTGAATGATATTTGCGAGACTCCAAAACTTTTTGTTTGCTTCGGAATTTAAAGAACATATGTAGTATTTGCAATTTGGATTGAGCGAGTGCATTCCGGTTTGGTCATTTTAATCGTTAACGACATACAAAATTGCACCTATGAGCAGATATGGTACACAGGATTTGATTTTTTCCAGAATGGTTGAACTTGTTAAGTGCATTTATTAAGAAACATAATCATAATTATTGTCAACATGTGTGTGTGGCAATTTAACTTTATTAACAAATGCATATGCTGGAAAGCATACAAATAAATAATTATTATGTCACTATTATTATTAGTAAGAAAAAATTAAAGACCAGATCATGTAACTACAAAAACATAGTACTTTATTTTTATGTACAAATAATAACAAACCCCAATCCAATCATAGCACTAATTTATAAATAAGGATTTGTTTGTCTGCGTGATTTTAATGCCCGTAATGAACAAAAAGGAATGGGAAAGCCAATAGCACAAAAAAATTCTCAAAAAACCAGTTTAAAACCCGATAACAGCTCGTTATCTACATTTACAGCTCAAACAATACTCAGAAGCAGTCCAAAAGAAAACCTAATAAGCAGTTAGTGTATGGTTTGTAAATATATCAAACAATTTAAATAAATAAACAAGAAAGAGTAACACGAAACAAATTTAAACTTATGTAGTTAACTTTTAATATTTACATTTAAATTATGTTACTGATATTTATTACATTTATTATTTTTATTGATTTACTGCACCTTATACATATTCAACTTTCAACTCTAAATAAAAATTCCATGCTACTGTAATAATCTTGGTTGAAACTAAAACACTACTTTTAAAAGCAGGAGTCTTAAAATGTCCAGTTTAATTTAAGTATGAAATTTTTTATTTACCCAGTAGAATAAAAATTTATTATCTATACCATATTTTAGCAAAAAAAACAGCAACCTAAATACACACAAACATTATTCATCGCAAGAATTTCGTGAAGACCGTGTATCAACCTAACCATAAATAATTTTTAAAACAGAGTATTAACGATCGTATTTAAAATTTGAATTTTGCAGAAAACCAACAATAATAAAAAACTAACAAAATCCTAACAAAATAAATGCATGCACAAATATTGATATTGGTAGCTGGTTGCTGATCAAAGCCTGCCTGATTGGTTCCACTCGTTCAAAAGTAATTGTCCCGATTCCGTAGAAAACACATTTGACGGTTACTTCAACGTTGGAACACCAGCTATTTGTGGTTGTCACTGTGTGAGACCAGATAATTTTATTTATTTAAAACACATTATTCATAATTTAAAATGACAATTCCTTGGTCCAACAGAGTAACAATTTGGATATGCTCTTACCTCTTTCTTTTCTTGCATCTCACACCGTTTTCGGATGATGGAGACACCTTCTAGCTCATCGTTTTCTCACGGTGTGTATGCTTTAGATGAGCATGTTGATTTAGGTTTGAAATGCATTTAAAAGCCATTGGGCAGTCATCACATTTGTAGGGACGTTCACCAGTGTGTGTGGAGATATGGTAATGTAGGCCTGGCAGTGACTGATATTCAGCGTTACACAGTTCACAAACGTAAGGTTTTTCCCCAGTATGACTTCGCAAATGATATTCTAGCTCACTGCGCATTGAATAAGCCTTGGAGCAAAATAGGCAGCTGTGATTGAATACCTTTTGGTGCGTATGTCGTACATGATAGTTTAGAATACCAAGTGTCGCAAAATATTTGCCGCACGTTTCACACTTATGGGTGTTCCCAGAGTGAATTCTAGCATCGTGAATCCGTCTACTGCCTTCGGATGAAAACGAATTTCCACATTTTGTACACTTGGGATGTTTTTCGCCGGTGTGTACAAGTATATGCTCTTGCAATTCCCGCTTGTACTGAAATCTTTTGTCGCATAGCTCACAACTATAAGCTAGAACGTTGTTTTCCAAATGGAACCTTTTTAAGTGTTTCATAAAATTGTCCTTCCTTTTAAACTTGAGTAAACATTAACTGCAGCTAAAACTCTTGTCGTTTCCAGCTTCGTGTGTTGACTTGTGTTGCTTCAGGTATCGAAGGGTTTTAAATTGTTTCTTGCAAATATCACATGTATGTGGCTTTTCTTCGCTGTGAATAAAATTTTGCATTTTTAAATTTGACGGGTCACTAAAGGATTTTTGACAGATTTTGCACGTGAAAGGCCTTTCTCCAGTATGCACTCTTTCGTGAACTATCATATTGTTTTTGTCAAGAAATAGTTGGTCGCAGAATCCACATTTAAATTTCTTTTCCCCAACGTGAATTCTGACATGTTGTCTGAGACCACTTTTTAAATAGAAAAGTTTGTCGCAAACATTGCACTTAAATGATTTATCTCTCATTTTTTGACTGTTTTTTGTGGCTGTGTAAATTGGAGGACGTTCCAAAGGATTTACGACAAATGTCACATTTATACGGCTTCTCTCTGGTATGAGTATTCATATGATTTTTTAACCCCCTTTCATTTACAAAACGCGAGTCACAGATCTCACAACCGTAGTCCTTAATACCCAAGTGAATCTTTTTGTGAATAGTTAGACCTTCTTTCTTGGAAAACGATTTATTGCACATGCTACAGTTCCACGGCTTCTCTTCTATGTGACTTCGCAAATGTGCTTCAAGTTTAGATAAAAAGGGCCACGTCGACTCACAAAACACACAAAACGGTTTGATTCCCATTT
Source organism: Entomobrya muscorum (assembly GCA_034695405.1). Taxonomy (NCBI): domain Eukaryota; kingdom Metazoa; phylum Arthropoda; class Collembola; order Entomobryomorpha; family Entomobryidae; genus Entomobrya; species Entomobrya muscorum. The sequence goes on from JAQIWO010000251.1 coordinate 11,789, forward strand.
TGAAACGGGTTGCGATTAATATTTCTGAAGTTGTATCTAGTTTGTAAGTTTTTTTAGTTTAATGTAATTACAGGGAGCACGATTTATCCCAAGATTCAAACTTGAATTCAATTTACTTAAAAAAACTTTGATTTATATGAATCAAGAATCAAGCTCCATATTTATTTATCACTTACACTTATGTTCGATTTTTGCAAAAGTACAAAAACTAAGAACTAAAAGTTTATTTTTGAAGCCAATGAATGTTTTTCTGATCTTGTTTAAACAACGAACGTAATCAACTTTAAACTTTGTGAGACAGACATAATCACACACACCATTCCCAGCTGTGGTTGATAGACAAATACTAAGGAGGTGATATGGACGGTTAAGGTATTAAATACACGATGCCATAAGAAATAATTAGATTTTTAGGAACGTACCAGTTAGCTGAATCTGTATTGTGTATATGTCCACCTCAAACAAATCTTGAGATTTGGCACAATACATACTTTTTCAATGATATAGTGGTGCTTTCCACTCCATGTTCTACTCGCTCCGAAGGGCAGCTGCTAAAAATACATATTTACCTTTTTAAATTGACGTTTTACGATGGCTTACCTGCCTGTGTCAACGAGAATAGAAAATGCTCATGCACACTCGATATGATCATTTTATAGGTACGACAGACAACCCAAGCTATGCTGGTTATTTATTTTTAGAAGAATATTTAGTCGTCCCAGCATGTCACGTAGGCTGTTTTGAAAATAAATACAAAACGGATGAACACAGAAAAGCACGTAAGCATATTAATCTATTTTAGTGCTTACTGTTGCTTTCCTTTGCCAAACACATTTCACAACACATATTATTAGGATGATGCAAGGCCATTTTTAAAGTGAATATCTGGAAAAAAACTAAAAACAAATTACAAAGTAAATTTTATTTTGCCAATAAAATTTGAGAAGTTAGCTTTTCACTAAAGGTGCTTTAATGCTCAATAGGTACTCTCTGAATATTTACTTAGATGACAAAAAATTAACTTTAAATATTTCAATATGACAACAGTGCGAATCAAAAATATTGAAATTGTGTGGATTTCCCCTTGGACATAATATCAATTTGCTTTTGAATGAATTGATTGTTATTTGAATCATGATTAATTTTTCTTTCTGGCGGACATAATATTAAGTATAATTTAAAATTTACTTTTGAACGTTAGCAATTTTTAATATAGTTTGTATTGCAATTGGTCAGATGACAACAGACGCATTCCACGATTAAGACCGTGCCAGAAGTGGAGGTTTGAAAAGTGTGCGATTATTAACTCTTTAAATGGTCATAGTAATATATGCATATGACGTACCATTTGCAAACGCTTTTCAAGATGAGTGCGCCACACAGAAAACTGACACTAAGGGCAACGTATTTAACGGTAATAACGATTTTGATTTTGTTTTTATCAATTAGCAGTGGATTGTGAAGCCCTGATATTTTTTATAAATTATTTTTTACACACAGTTTTCGCATATTATAAGCCATTCACACATTAAAGCATTTCTCCCTTATTTGCTTTTACAAGGCATGTATTTTAGGCTCATTCTCGAGAAGAATTTAAGTTACTTACATATAGATACATACTTTGCAGGGATTGAAATGTCTGTCCACATACTAATGCGTTTACTTGGGCTGCCTTGCAACTTGCAACAGTTTCTAGTAAAGTATTCACTTTAATAATTTTCGTGCTTGAAAAGCTTTTGTTTTCCAGAATTCTTGTTTAAACATGCACATGCCTTTTTCTGTGTGCATTTGCATGAACGAATTAGGAAAATATTGCTGAGACACCTTTACGCACCGTGGCTCCGCGAGTGGCTACTACCTAATGCCGTATTGTTCCCGTGGATGCTATTTGGTTCGTTTCATTAACGTGATTGAGTATTACATTTTCCTGTTTGCTTTATTTATGCTGCGAGGTAAACATTTGTTAGAGTTTACAATCTAATTTTAAAATCAGGTTTTGTGTCTGTGGCTATTTCGTAGGAGACATGGAATAAAACATTAAAAGGAACGAGAATCCACTATTGCATTTCGGTAGTCCCATTTATATTTTTGGTTGCAATTATCTTTCCTCTCAGGGTATTTTTAATTTCATCATATTGTGACGACCTCACAAGACATATAAATAAAATACGGCGTAAGAGAGGTATTTTTATTGGAATCACAGTTATTTGTAGGCTGAATTTTTGTGGAAGTCACATCTACAACGATTTTTTCAGTGCTTGGATTTTTGCCAGCCCAAATGAGCTAAAAACTAATTTAAGATATTAATTTATAATTTATGTAAACTGAATTTTTCAAGTTTAAAAATTTCAGCTAATATGACATTTGAAGCTATAATGTTCTGCATGCACCTATCCCGTAGACTGATTATGATTTTCTGATCTGATAGGTAGAGAGTTCTGTTTACAATTATTAACGTTTAAATTTGATTCGCACTGATGAAAGATATGACTCTCACTTCCAGACCTAATATCCAATGACTTTATTTATAAGTATTTTATGTATGGCGGTAAGAAGGTGCGGAGTCTGCATTTCATACTTTAATAATTTTTTTTAAATAAAAATAGATAAAGGATTAGGCGTACGTGACCTTTTCCCTTTTGCTTTACTAGTACACGAGGATGCTCAATGAACAAAAGAAAATGTGAGGATGGCATAATTGTAGTTACCTTATGCGAGACTGGGAAATTTTTAGTAAGCCTTTGAAAGAATATACTCGCAGCATTCCATGACTTATGTTCTGCTTCATGTTGGCATAACGTCGTCCCTTCTCTGTAAGCTAAGGATCAAATATATAAAAGTTATAAATTTTATATTTTAAATTACATAAATGTTAACTATTTGTTGTGCTTAGTCAATGATTGGGATTTATTTGTATTGAATAGAAAACCAAATTGTAACATTATCTACCATCTGGCTAAAATGTAGCATCATGGCTTGACAAACATATACTAACTCACACAAGGGAAAAACCGTGAAATTGAAACATGTGCATGGGCATCGATCTACAAGGCTGTATAACTTTTCATACTGGCGAAAAGACGTTCAATTGTTGCAATTGGAAAAAGACGTGCGGAACATCTTCAAGTTCAGCCATTCGCATGAAAACCAATTCCGTTAGGGAAAAAAAGCTTTGGTCCAGCTTTTTTGACAAACTGTTCTATAAATGGCCAAGACTCACCGAACATTTCAAAATCCACCTTGGAGAAAAAAAATTATAAATGCGGATTTTGTTAGAAGACATTTTTTAAGAAGCCACACCATACCATTCACAAGAGCGTACGTACAGGAGTAAAGCCTTTCACATGCGACATCTGTCACAAATCTTTTAGCAAAATTACAAACTTCAAAGCGCACAAACCTGTTCCTAGCGAAGAAAACCTCCATCAATGTGACATTTGCAACGCCTATTTAAAAACACTTGCATATCTGAAAAACCATCAATCAACGCTCCAAGCTTAATTTGGCAAGAGTTTCAACAACAACGTTTGTCCAAAAGCATTTACATCATAGAAAGCTGTAAAGAATCACTTTTACAGATGTCTCTCGGACAAATCTATGCTATCTTTCAGTTGCCAGCTGTGTCAAAAAATATATGCAATTCCAAGAATGAGCTACAGCGACATATAACTAAACACACAGGTGAGAAGCCATATAAATGCACACACTGTGGACAATTTTTCGCCTTCTCTGGCAACATGCGGAACCACGAAGAAAGATTTCATACCAAGAAAAACAGAAAAGTGTGAAACGAGTGGCAAATATTTTTCAATACTGGCTCTTCTCAAACGGTATGTACAGTGCACGTACAAGAAAGTATACAAGCACAACTGTTTATATTGTGGCAAGGCGCGTTCAGCCCGCCGGCATCTGGAGGCGCATTTGCGGAGTCACATTGGAGAAAACCTCTACTTTTTCGAATGGTGCAATGCTAAGTATGGTGGACTTCATCATATCTAATCACACACTGGTGAGCGACCAATTAAATGTGACCACTGCACGAAATCATTCAAGTCATGTTCAGGACTTTACAGGCGTTACTCGTACATTCATCAGTCCAAAAACTACGATCCACAATAGCCAACAACGTTTGAAATCTAGAAAGAACAGTGTTAAAATTGGATGGATTACATTGCTTAAGTCAGCAATAACAATATTATGATAATCAAATATTTGTAAAGTTTCTATTGTAGCCACACTTACTAGTTTTCATTTAAAAATACCTCTTTAGTTTTTTGAATTAGAAACATCCATATGTGTATTCACTAAATAATTTATGCTCTGGATACAAATTTTGAGTCTGCCTTCTGTAACGTGTTCATACGAAAAAAACTCCACTTGTGGTGGGATGCATATCAAACTGGAAGAAAGTCTATAGTAAAAATGCGTTTAGGTACTCGTTGTAAACAATGAAATGTCTTATTTATTTGGCCAGTGTGACCTGTGAATGAAGTTTTGTGAGATGCTAAAAAATGCTTGTTTGTTTTGGAATTAAGAGAGCACATGTAGTCTTTGCAATATAACTGAGCGAATACATTCCGGTTGGGCATTTTAATCTCCAACGACATACAAAATTGCACCTTTAAGTAGATGTGGAACACGGATTGTTTTTTCCAGACTGCGTAAACTTGTTAAAAGAACTTTTTTAAGAAAACTAATTCTAGTGAATGTCAACATGTGTGCGGCTATTTAAACTTGATCAACAAAAATTCATATGTAGGAAACTAAAGAAATAAGAGAGAGAAAAATTACAAACCACATCCTGTCTGTACAAAAACAGTGCACTTTATTTTTTATTTACAAATAATAATAGAACACAATCAATTCATAAAACTTATTCATAAATAACGATTCGTTTGTTTATGATATTTATGCCCAGAACGAACAAAGAAAAATGGGACAGCCAATGGCAATGCATTTAACCAGCGTCAACTTCTACAAAACATTATTGCCAAAACAGCTCGTTATCTCTTTTGATGTTTTTGCAACTCGAACAATTCTCCAAAGCACAAACAAAAAAGACCTAAGCATTTAGGGTAGGGTATATACATATAAGACAATTTAAATAAATAAACCAGAAAGGGTAACAGGGAATTACATATAAACCTACTGACGATTGGTTAACTTCAAATATTTAAATTTAGGTTATTTTGAAACTGTTATATGTCGTATTGAATTAATTTATTTATTTACTAAAATTTACAATTCATCCTGG
>JAQIWO010000252.1:0-17017 GCA_034695405.1 Entomobrya muscorum
GTAAATAATGCTTATGGAGACTTAGATATATCAGAAATGTGGGGACAGCACTATGCTCAGTGCTTCCAAACTGACACGAGTGCTTCACATCTACCAAGCAGCACTGCGAATTGCTGTAAAAATGATGGGTTCAGCGCAACTCCTGAGATTGTGCTTAAATGTATAAAGAAATTAAAAAACAAGAAAGCTCCGGGGCCAGATCATCTAACAGCCGAATCTTCAAAATATGCTTCACCTCTTATCTGTGATGCATTGTCTCAACTTTTTAACGCGTGTCTTGCACACTCGTTTATCCCGGATGTAATAATGAGAGTAACATTGGTACCGATACTTAAAAAAGCAGGCCTAGATCCCAGCAAGGTGAACAATCATTGTCCCATTGCTCTGGCGACAATCCTATCCAAGGTATTTGAACTTCTCATATATGACAAATATGAAATCAATTTAGCTACTCATGCTGGGCAGTTTGGCTATAAAAAAGGTGTTGGCACTGAAACTGCAGTTTTCACACTGAAGCAAATTGCTCATCACTATCTACGAAGGGGAAGCCCGGTCTATATGTGCTATCTTGATGCTACAAAGGCATTTGATAGCGTAAACCACTTTTTACTACTACAAAAACTGTGCAACAGAGGATTTGTGAGAGAAACTTTAGGGTTATTAGAGTATTGGTTCAATAACCAACTGTTTGCATGCAGATGGAAAAATATATTATCTTCGCCGTTCGGAGTTCGTGTAGGAGTGAGACAAGGAGGTATAAACAGTGCAATCTACTATTCACTATACATGGATGGTCTTTGTGAAAAATTACATAATACTGGTATTGGATGTCGTGTAGGAACTATGACATGTAATTACATTGCGTATGCTGATGATTATTGCCTATTATCAACTTCAATCGTGGCTCTCCAATCTTTGATAAACATCTGCGAAGAATATGCGTTTGCACACGACATCAAGTTTAACCCGTCCAAAACATATTGCCAATGTTTTATACCGACGTATATGGACTACCTGCGACCTGTAGTCAAAATCTGTGGTAGAAATATTCAATGGGTGGAGAGTGTATAGTATCTAGGATATATAGTAAATTATCGTGATAGAGACGAAGAAGAACTGAAAAAACGGCGTCGTGAGGTATATGCACATGCCAATCTTGTTGCATCAAGGTTTATGTCATGTAGTATTGAGGTTAAAAAATATATTTTTAATACGTACTTCAGTAATATTTATTGTATGAGTGTGTGGTGCCCGAAGTCACACAAGAATATTAAACCAGTACAAGTAGCTTATAACGATGCATTCAGAATGCTATTTGGGTATAGTAGAATGGAAAGTGCAAGCTCAATGTTTTGTATGATGAATATAAATGACTTTTGTGCAATTAGAAGGCGGGCAATAACTTCGCTTATGGGCCGTCTATGTACCATAAATAACCCTATACTTCATAACATATTTAACTCAAGGATGCTTGTGGATTCATCTATGTATCAATCGTGGAGGTCGCAGCTTCTTATTCAATGCGGGGAAGAAGATGACTTGCTGAAGATCTTCTGTAGTCAATAGTCTCTCTACTTATGGGATGTATCTTAATGAATGTTTTTTTATGAGTGTTTTTTTTTTAATTTCTTTCAGGTTGCAACCTGATGACTGACGGAGTAGGCCGAATGGAGTAGTAACATCTTAGTTGCTACTGGATAGGGTTTTTTTTAAATCATTGCCGTTATTATTTTACCATCTTTGTCATCAATATTGTTTTTTTTTATCCTCAACGAGGTTTTTTTTTGTCATCGCTAAACAGCCGGTTTTTTCCCCTATCCCATGCTCCGTCAACAGTCAACAATCTACCTACTGTGTATTCAATTTTTTTTGGTGGTGATTGTGTTGTGAATATTGTGTTTGAAGAATATTGTGAATATGTGAAGATGATTCTCTTTAAATTATGTAAACTGACAAATTTATATACATGTATTTTTTTTAACTAGCATTGCCTTCGCGCAAGTACTACTGACTAAGTTATTATTATTATAGTAACCTTACTGTTATTGCGTCGCGTTGATTTTTTTAACTACTTTTTTTTACTACCCATATGGATCCTTGTTTGTTTATTTATTTTTCTTGTATCTAAATTAAACCTGCGATCTCTGAATAAAGAATAATAATATAATATAATAATAATTAATATGCTATGTTGAGTTCAAATGATAATTTTCACACAGTTGGGAATGTTTGCATCTCACTATGTTATCTTTTATCTAAAGCTTACAGAAATTATATACGCGTAAGGCAATCTTGCAAATTGATGTGACATTGGGCCTTTAATATCGTGGATGTTAAGATGTTACTCCAAATCTCATGATAAAATCGTATGTTTATTTGGATCGTGTGAGTGATTGCAGCCCACTCAAGCTCAATGTGATATTGAGTACGAAAATAGATAGACTTTGTGCCAATAACGACAGAATATTAGTACTAAACGTGATTCAAAAATTAACGTGCATCACATTCACAGTTCTATACATTTCAAGTTGAGGAGGTGAAAGTTATGAGTAATTAGATGTGGAAATATAAGATAACATGTTGATGATTTTGTAGATTGAAAACCCATTCAGTCAATGCATGCAATCGTTTCTTGTGTTATTTAATGTTAATAAGCCTGATTGAATAATATTTTATTTGAAAATTAATCATTTGGCTCACCTAGGTCAGTTTTCAAGTTAATTTGGTATACGCAGGCATCGTCACATTTTAATACCCAAAATGTAATAATTTTAGTTTTACATGAATTCACATTCATTAATCAAAAAATTGAATCGCCCTCTTTCTATATAATTTCCCATTGTAATACAAGTGACCATTTATCATTGCGCTTATATAACTTTTGTATTCTTTTCCTCAGCTTCAGCGGCTGTGCATTGGTTTTTAAATTCAAAGAGAGGCTTGTCATAATGTGCTGTTTGAAGTAGAGCCAGCGGTGATTGGACAATGAGTGGTAGAGTGGGAATTGTAATTACTGACATATATGAGTTGATTTGACGCACAATGGCACGCATTTTGACATTTCCAAAGCTACTAATTAACTTCTCATAAAGATACTTGCTATCCTCAGACGCTCAGAAATGTGAGGTCTCGTTTTGCATGACTCCGTGGAGTTTATAATTTACAAGACGCATTACAGCGCCGTTTGCTTTCTGTTTTGTTGTAAGGAAATTTTGAGAAATATTGGTACAATATAAAAATCATCGGTATGATGAATAAGGCTATTACTAGAGCAATATAACACTCGAAATTACATATTTTATTAAAAATGACATGCAAGAATTTCAGATACATTCAAATCAACTGTGTAAAGCAAACATTCTCACTTATTTCTTTAATATTTTTTACTAAAACCTTATTTTATAACTAGTTTTTTCTTGCCTTCCAAATGGGGATAGTATTTAGTATCATTAAATTTATTTAAACTTATGACTTTAAACTTTAAACTTATTCAACAAAACATTTTGTACATAAATATGTTCACTTGGTTTTCTCCGAGATTAAATGCGCTTTATTTATAATCGGTATAGTTTAAAGGTACCTAGTGTAGTCATCTTTAACATGAATAACAAAAGTACTTCAGAAATCTATTAGTTGAAATGTTGAACTGTGTAAGCAAGAAGTAAAGTAAAATTATTAATAAATAACATTTCATAGACAAAACTTTCAAATCATTTTTAAAAAATTTCAAATTATAATGAGTGAAACTAAGTTTGCAACGTCATTAATGTTATAATACACTTGAATTCAGAGTAAAAAATTTATAGAGATACGTGAGGACTAAGTCATACTTTACGGATTGCCTCTCATCTTATAGAACTAAATAACGGTGGATCATAAATCAGTTTAGTTGTAAATTAAACTAGAAATTGATGGTTACCCCATGTTGTGTCTGTTATTCATGGTTTTTAACTTATTGAATTATTTTTGCTTTCATCAATTTACTTATTTTATTTTTAGAGTAAACTTATCTACTAAATAAAATCTTTGTACATATCTCTCTTTCTACCAAAATAAGTCATTTTGAAGACAAAGGACTACAAACGATGAAAACTTAGGGATTACTCATCAACAAAATGTTTAAATCCATGTACATTTTTTGATTTTGTATTCTTGAGATTCCTATCATCAATCTCAGGATTAGAACCCCTCATACTAGAGGAAACAGGTGTGAATGACGGATATACAATTCAAGTTTTCTTGTGGATATGTATGCTCTCCAGTAGATTCCCTGATATGACAATTTGGAGAGTTTGGTAACAGGTGTTTGGTTGTGAATTCCACAAATTTCAATATCTGCAAAAGCCTCTGCTTTAATAACTATCTAATCAACTATTTATTTAAGAGACAGAGCTCATACACGAGGGGAGTGGATGTTACGATGAAAACATAATACTTTGGTATTTTGTAACACGTATCTCGCCTGCTTAATTTTTTGCGTACTTTCGACTTCAGGATGAGGATATACAATCCAAAAAGTTTTTTACTTTTTCAGTATCGCTCTAAAATAAAAGTTATTAAAACAAGTCAAGTGCCATGGAGGAGAGGACAATTCGACCGCAGACGGATTAACATTTTAAAAGTTTCAGACTTTCAACAAACTTCCTGACCGTCTGTTTGCTGATTCTTTAGATTCAAAAAAGAAATCTGCCACAATATGTTCCTCACTCAAAAAACTTCCAACAACCGCAACACAAAAAACAATCAAAATGAACACGCAATGGATCTTTTCCTCAACATTTGATTTATTTAATATTCTCCGAATACAAAAATGCGTACAAGACTTTAAGAATACATTAATACTGAACTTCAAACTTCATGTCAAAATTTTGGGTGGTTTTTGTTGTAAAATCAAATCATGTTAAATTTCTCTCCTGTCAAAACATATTTCTTAAACTTAGGTTTAAACTTTGAGAGTAGCTTTGCAGTAGTCGATTATTCACCAGGAAAACATATACATCTTTTCATTTGTGACCTTTTTCCTTCCTTACGTCTTCCTCAATCCCAAGCCCCAAGAACATTTCATAATTACGAAGAAAGAAAGTCTTTAGAGTAATAGATGGCATGTAAAATTTGTTACATAAATTATTTATACTTCTTTAAAAAAAGGAAAGTTGCCCTTTCCGGGGATAGCCTAGTGAACTAGACAAGCAAACAAACATTTAAATTTTATTTCAAATAGGATGGCGAATTCATGGTACTGCAGTTCGCCTGATGATGAATAAACTTAACCAAATACGATACTACACTCATCCCAGGTTCCGTGACACTGCAATTCCAAAATACATGGTATATATTTAAATTGACGTTGTCACTATTGATTATTGATCAAAAAACTTTAAGAAAATAATACAAAATCAAAATCAGCTTATGATCAGGTTGCCAGAATTCATTCACAAGTTAGAAATACGTAGAAATACAAAGAAACTCTGTGGATAACATAGATACAAAATGCAACTGCTATAAAAATTGTTGCCTTGTAGTCCGATATCTGAAATCAAGTACAAAGACGATGATGACATGCATACTTTGATTTTATGTATTTAATAGCGTGTATTACAGTATCAACCTAAAGTGTACATTTTTACCATTTTAATAATAAAAATTACACTATAAAATATTTAAAATCTAATTTTCATGGATCGTATTTAACCCTAGAAATGAAATATTTGTGCTTTCGCTCGGTTTTAGTTTTTTAAAGTATTATGATCATAATCAAGTAGATGTGACGTGACACGGGTCATCATTTTTCTGTAGTTATTGCAGTGATTTTACTATAGTATATAATCAATTTTCATCATGGATTGCCTAAGCATATTAAAATACTCATGATCATACCAGTGTATTTGGTTTTTCAGAAAGTGACTTTGCTGCTGCTTGATACGCCACTGAAAACAATTCACCGTAATTTAAAACCATTCTTTCGTTTAGATGTTTGCTCTCTTTTATATTCTTCAGCACTAAATGTGAAACTCCAATGGAAAGTTTTGTTTGAAGCCCAAGCAGAACACTACGTATTTATTAACATAAGGCCAAAACGACCATTTGGCTTCTTAGACTCACGAGCAGTGTAGACATCCTATATAAATCATTCCGATACAGGTTTAATCTGATGTATCAGGTCATAGTTAAAATAAAGTAAAACCCGGAACGACTGGGCTTATCTTCGAAATGCTGATAATAAATCACTACCTGTTGATGTGTTTTAAATCTTACTGTTCTGCCACGATTACTGCACTTACGGTTTCGACTTCCCATAGCCAGGATTTTCATCCCGCAAGTAATCATGTTGCAACGGCTAGTAATTCTCCCGAACTCTTATGCAACAGTTGGCTAGCAAAAATCTTTATGTCGACAAAACTTGTATTGGGCTTAGAAGCCAGTTTCTCTTGAGTCGGCTGAGTGGCTTTTCCATCATTGGGAGCTTCTGCTGGATCATTCGATAATTACATTTTCGCTGCCAGATTGCTAGATTTAGATTAAGTTCACTTTCTTTAAGATAAAAGATAATCAAATAGGAAAAACACGCTTCTGTGAGTTATTATGCAGAATCTTCGACTATGAATTGAAATAAATAACCCAGTTACAACGCCACTTGCATTAAGTTTTGTTAATCGAGACTGCATTGGTTTGAGGTAACAATCCCTTGCTGGATACATGGAACATATCAATCGGTAGCCATACATGTAACAGCATAAAGAAATTTCACAGAATCTTAATGCCAGTCGTTGATGCATTAGGTATTTTCTGAGTATGTTTGACATAACAATATTTGGCTTTGAATTTTACTATAATGCCATAGTACTATCTAAGTTTTTATTGAAAATTGTTCCCGCCACAGATCTGTCAGTTCTATGCTCGTTTCATCCACTTTGTATCCAAAGATGACCTACTATTAAGTTGATAAGTGTAAAAGTTTGTTTGCGTATGTAGGATGCTGAATTATTTAAAATATCTTAAATTGATTTTGCGTTATTAGCCAGATGCAAGGTCCAAGATGTACAAAGCAGCAATATATTAATTTCATTGTTCTTGCTTCTAACCACGTTAAATATTAATGGAATTGTGAATTGTTACGTTTTTTAATTAAATAAATGCAAACTTGTATCGCGTTATAAAAAGATGGATAACCTTTTAATTCCTGTTTCTCCGTTGATATTTATGGTTTTTAAAACTAAACAAATGTGGATTCTGGAAACTTAATATTAATCTAGTAATTAATCTGGTGTTGAATTTTAATTGCTTTTCTTTTGATTAACCAATTAACTTGTATGTAATTCAGATGAATAAAAATATTGTGCAATTAATCAAATTTTTATTAAGTTGATTGTTGTGTTTATTTACAGACTTAGCAGCTCAGTACAAAAAGTTAAAGTTAGGGTACGTTAAATTGGTACTAGTAAGAAATGATTATTTCTATAACTTTATCAGGAATAGAAATAAAAATCATTGGTTAAAATTGATTCTGGTTTATAGAAAACAATGATTCGCCAATAACTAACAATGTTTTAGGAATCTAAAAGCAAAGTTAAAACCGTTACAGATTACATTGTTCCTGAAAGAGTATTTATTACATGTACGTCCCAATCACAATACAACAATCTGTCGTTACGACGACGAATTATGCAACTCTACTTAGCGTACTATATAGGTGCAACTGAAAAAATGATTATGCCTATAAAGTATAACATTAGTAATATATTTTTTTAATCGTTTTATTTATTTTTGCACAGTTGGGTTTTGGTTTGACTCGTCAGTCAGAAATGTTGTTGATTCCAAATTTTCCGTTCGATATTAAAATGTTATATAATATTTATTTTTAATTATGCAGCAGAATCTAATAATTAGCTATTTGCATTTTGAAAGGTATGTACGCATATATGCTCACAATGCCTTTCTATGCTCTATGGTACTGTGGACCATTCGTACTGGTCACTTTTGTCAATTATTTTAATTATTAATAATCGTTTTAATAACAACTATCTTGTACAGTTACCTTCGTCGGAATGGAATTTCTTATTCAATAAATTATGTTTTATTAGTTCAACGCCCTTCTAAAATCTTTGCTAGCTTTCCGACACTTGTTAAACAGAGATAAGAGAGGAGACGGCTTTCATAGTGGTAACAAATAAGATAACGATTATTAATATAACCCAAAAGCAAATAAATAGGTTTTTCTCCTGAATTGAAATTCAAATATTAACGCTTTTGCTTTTATTCAATCGCATACCTAAGTAATCAAAATAAAGATAAAAAGATAAAAAAGGTTGAAAAAATAAATCGTGAAAATGATTCGTAAATAAAGAAATAATTCGTTTTCTCTTCTAGCAACTCATTCACAACGGCTACCTTTACGATAGAGTTATATACTCAATAAAACCAAACCAAACTACTTTGCTTTAAACTAAACTTTAAAGCGATTTTATATTTATAATATGTATCAGTTTTAAAACAAAATCTTGCTACTGTTGGGATGTATTATTGTTATCACGCATTTATCAAGTTTATTTGACAGGGGAGGAGAAAGGAAATGGGTTGTTGCTTTCTGTTTCCGTGTGATAGTGGTAGATAGGTATGTAAATATGTAGAGTAGATTCAATTCATTATCAGTGCATTCTGGAATTCATACTGACATTTGTGAAAACTCAGCATAGACTATAAACTCAAGACATTCTAAGTGCGAAATATATACTCAATCAGAATTCGGGACAGCTAAAAGACTTGCTTAAGAAATTAGCCTTGGAAAGTAAATAATGTATCATTGTATTATATTTATTTGCGGTCAAGCTAGGCAAATACGATTTTAAATGTTTTACTGGTTAAGAGTAACCTGTTCAGTTGAATTACTGATAAAATATCAAATACCGAGCAAGATTACTTTACCTTTATATTTGCAAATAATTAAGGCGCCATGGTGTTCTGGTCCATTAAGAAGCATTCAAATGGCAAATACACGTCATTGAGCGTTTTATTCACGAGCGCAAATTTTGAATCCTCGTAGCGATTTCAAATTAAATTTTTTAAATGCACGTCAAAATATCAAATGCACCTATTCAACGGAAACATTGTGCTTTTACCCCCAAGTCCGTACATTTTTATATTTTTAAATTATACGGGGAAGAGCAATCACTACTACAATTTGTTTGTTGCTTATTTAATGCAGGAAAATAATAAAATATTGGAAATAACGGATAACTTTGACATTAAACCATCTACAATCTAGTGACACCTTTAACCTTTTGTTTGAAATACGAATTTTTGTCTAAATTATCAAGGATCTCCTTCGACCTTTTTTTAATATTTAGATATATGCGAACTGGTGCAAGACAGTTACCTCAAACATATCTACTCCTTGCAGATTATCTCAATCCTAACGATTTTTGACGATTCCAAATCTCTTATACATAGGCTACAAAATAATGTCGAAAAACTTTAATTTTTGGGCTCGCATAGTTATAATAATTGTCGATTAACTGGAAGAGCAGTTAAAAATGCATTCGAATGCTCTCTCGCATTTAAATTTGCTAGATGCTGCTACTTAACCACCATAGTATCTGCAATTTAAAATATTTTAATGCTTGTAATTGAGTAATAACTAATAACGGTAGAGAACCTTAATTAATAACCCTAATTTAATCAATGAATCTTGCAAAAATTTTCCCGTGTTGTCAAAATCAATTGCTCGTTAATGTCAGACTTTTCTCTGTGCTTGCATATCAAACTTTTAAGTTGTTAGGGGCTGAAATTTTTCAAGTTTTGTACACCTTCTCAACTTTCCCCAAAACCCTCTTAGCAAGTTTTCAGTCTTTTGTGAGCAGCTAAATTTCTCGCTAATACTTGTCGAATTCCACTTCGAATCTGACAAAGCGCTTAATTTTCTCTATTATACTTGGAGGTAGCATGCTGCAATCTTTCCCATTCAATTTCTTATTTTTTCTTGACTCACTTCTTTCTTACACTGTCACATCATCTTCGCTATTTAACAAACTGATCGTGACCACAAATTGTGTTAATCGGCGTTGAAGCATTACACTATACAACAACACATTCATTATTTTGTAAAGATCATAAATTATATTAAGTAGCATTACTTTTCAGCTCATGCACAGAAAAAGGAGAAATGCGGGGAATCGGGATTGTATTTTCTTAATTTTGTGAGCTTATAATTCATCTCCGGATACAATATATAAATCTTACATGTTTGCTGGTGTCCATGTCAACAATAAAGCTTTGATGATGATTTTTCTTCTGCCAATACGAATAAACAATTCAGGTATTTGAGAAATTTTTCATAGTTTATATATTTAAGCATAAATTTTAGATCTAAGTTACTCGTGGACGTTATAGTTTTTTTAAATCTTGCCCAAATTGTTAAAAGTTGCTCTACAAAAGTGTGAAAGATGTGTTGTGATTTTGTCACCATTGCCTTTCATATTGCACATATGCAATTTCATTAAGGAGAAGATATAGCAAAAAAATGTTTGATGGGGTTTCTGTTGGCGACACGCCAACCATCGGTTATTTAGCCATGATAGTAATTTAAGCATGACTTGTAATCAATTTTTTTCTTTAAACTATCCTCAATTGAATTTATAATCGTGTCATTCGTGTCAAAGAGCCATTATGATTTTTAGCCAGGAATATACATAACATAGCAATGCTACAACGCAACTTAAAAGAATTTGCTACTCCGTAAGATGCAGGTTTACCTAAGATTAAATGTGCTGAACTGTATTACATGGTAGTTGTCGGAACAGAACTCGGAATGAGTGGGCTTAAATTGGCCAAATTCTGTCAATGATTTTCTTTGCCCTTGATATTTATTTATCTCACTGTATTCCAATTTGAATCTACATCTGCTTCCGAGTTTTCAAAACCAGGAACTAATCATGCTGCAACAATGCAAGGTCTAGTGATTTTGCGGGAGCTCTTGTACTATAGTTGGCCAAAATAACAACTTCTCTCCTGGCTTCATATCGAAAAAACTTCCTCATAAACTTGGCTGCCCGTTTCTGTGGAATTGAAGGTGGAAGCACTTGTTATTTGATCATGAAAAATGCTAACATAATGGCAAAGCATCCGTAAAGTAAAGTTCGGTAGTGAAATATCCGATGGCGTAGATCTTGCTTTGGTAATCACCAAAACCGGAAGTGATTACAGAGTCTAAAATTAATTTCCTTGAGACTTTTTTGATTAATTAATTGACTTTTTATCTTGAGCAAGTTTTCCTTGAATGTCTTTTGACCTTGAAATCTCATAAAAATATAAGCATCAATTGAAATCAAGATTTGAAACTGAATTCAATTACAAAAGTGAGTTATTCTGATGCAAGTTTTATTCAATCCATTGCGTTTGTTGTGTTTACAGATTTCAAAATCCAATGATTGTTGAAAGATACCGTGTCCCGCATAAAATGTTTCTTGCAATGAATTGTGTAAACGTAATCGTTGAAATATATCGAAAGAATAATTGCTAGCATTTTAAACTTAGGATGAGATGCAAAAATTTGAAGACAGGCCGTAATATGTATGCAGCATAATACGTGCAATATTGAAGAGATTCATATAACACATTATAGTTATTCGCATACGAGAGATACTAATGTGTTGTGTCAATATCTCACAATCAGTGCAAGGATAGCTCCTTAGAACTCATTACCTGATTAATAAAATACTGAAACCTATACTTCAGACTGCTTAATTATCTAGCAATGATACCAAAGTCTATTCGATTTTTAGTCTGACGAAAACATATAAGTTGTGGAAGAAATGTTTTATTTTGACATCGCGATCTGTTATAGCCGCTTGATGATAGTGTTGTAAATTATCATGTGAGGAGAGTGCTTTGGAATAAAAGTTGTTATGCTGTTATGCTTCAATCCAGTTATGCTGCAATCGAAGGACTCTGATAACTTGGCATAAGGAAAATATTCACCTAATGTACGTAATTTTTTTTCATATTTGAATAAAGTGTGTCAGGAGGACTAACCTCCTCCAGATAAAACAGTAATTTTACACAAGAGACAAAATTTGATTTTTTGGAAACCCAACTATTTGTCGAATCCAGTGCAAAGCAACACCATAATTAAAATGCCTTAACTATGGTTATTAAGACGTATGCTCTTATGCTAAATCAATTAGAACCGGTGCATTACAATTTGAATTGCAATAATTTTTTTATATAAGATCACATACGACAGAAAAAGAAACTTAGCAAGTCAATGTAAAACGGTAACCTTTTGAGCAATTCAAAAAAATTTGTGCATTTAAGTTATATTGAGTTGTATGTATGCTTGAATCATTATTATCATTACGCTATAGCAAAACATTAACTGTCAACATAACAAGCATTTTATTGTGATAAATAAAGAGAAAACTCGTTCCATGTTATTTTTACATTACTTATATTAGATGTTCCAATTTATCTGCCGTAGGCAGGGTTATTTCTTTTGCTAGTATCCATGGTATGGATCCTTTAGCTTACGTAAGTCGCTAATATATTTTAAATGACGCGTTACGAAAAGGTGGACCCTTTCCTAGGCAAAATACACATATTGCTATACGGGAGTATGTATTTTATTGCGTATTAAAATCATAGTTTGCGTATGGCATATTAACAAATTAAAATTCAGAAAATACATTGAACAGATTTATACTCTGTCCTTACATAATTTTTAAGTGAAGAATAACACCAAGTGCATTGAGAATACATCTTCATGCTTTTCCAATTTTTGAAATGGGATAAATGGTGGTGTAACTTGCAATTAATTACCTTTATTTAATAACGAACCTTACGAAACCTTACGAAATTGGAACGGTTTTAGCCAACAATCATACATAATAATTTAACTTGTCAAAGGCGTTTGGTTTCGGATGGCTTTACGAGCCAACTTGAGTCAGGTTCACCCACAATCTTCTGCCAGTGTGTTTCAGTATGTTTACCATGACTATTTTGGGGCTAATACTTTCAAACTAGCTATAAGTACTGTCTCCTTCTGAATATTGTTCCACTCCCATTTCAATTGTTTCTTTTAATATGATGCACTTACAGTTATTTAATAGGTATTTTGCATCTTAGAGCTTTCCTACGCTTCCCCTCCATTTACGCGATATTCCTTCCGCCAATCCAGTTACAATTACAATTTATGACTGTTTATTCAAGATTTCATAACTTCGTAAGAATGTAATTTTAAATGCATATTAGTCTAAGTCGTCATCTAAACAATAATTCTCTCTTCACTTCAGCTCTCTATACTCTAATTTGTAAGATTACTTTATTTAAATAATAAAATATTCCTACGAAGGGATCATGTGCTGGAATTTGACTTCAGCTTGTGAATAAAGCCATCGGAAGACCCAAAGGTTCCAATGAGATTGCAATTATTGCCACTTCCAGATCCTGATGTCCTAATAAAACATTAATTTGACAGACTAACGCATAATACAGGGAAGGCGTCCCAGTCTAGTGGCTAAGGACTGGGGGTAGGGTGGAGCCTGAATGGGGGTGACTGGGTTCAATTCCCAGTACCGGCGGCTGGTTTTTCCTTCGGGTTTCCCACCGCTAAATCCACCTGAAGTCTTCCTGGGCAGTGTAGAGGGGAAAAGAGGTGTTGACCGACCTCTGGCTAAAAATGGGTAACGGTGGGTGATGACTCCCACCCCAGAAATTGGAGTGGCAGCGATGCCAAATGCTCTCTCTACCTGTCGCGGCACTTGCCATAGTTAAGTATATAGTTCTACGATGATATGGACTCTGGTGTGTTTGTAAGTCGATCTCTATGGAACCTTGTGTAATGACTAATATAGAGTAAAGTCTACAATATACAATCAAATGTCTGCAGTAAAGAAGCAAAAAAAAAAAAAAAGAAGTTAGAAACAACTTAGATCTGGGTGATTTAAGCTATCATTGTGTATCAGCAAGACCAAGGATACCTTACGCAGAATATTTAAATGATTAATCTGGATTAATCATTTATATTCAATAATTGTAAATCCTGAAAATAGTATTCCATTTCAATGAATTCAATGAAGGGAGCACAGACAAATTGCTGTCTTTCGATGGTGATCTGACTATTTAAGTATCATACTATGAAATATGTGATGTTCATAAGTGTACCGCCTTCTTCCCCTTCCTATCGAGACACATTCAAACATCGGCATCCCTCTTTCCTGCCATATTGGCTCAACGTTGAGACATTTGGCTAGTCGACTTTTTGTTTGTGAATGGAGTGATGGTGGAGGGGAGCATGAGAAAAAGCGCTTCCGGCACCGTACACAGTTTAAAAAAACTGCGAGTTTGAAGGACGACGAGAAAAGGCACCTGAACATCAGCAGAGAAGGTGCAAGAGTACACTACTCCCAATAGCAATAATAATTTTGCGAGGAATTTATTTCGTTTTTGGACGACTACGTCGTTTGGTTCGAAAAATAACCTGCTCATATATATAGCTTAGCAACTATTAGCAATTGCATTATGAAGACCACTTCTGAAACAAAAGTTTATTAAAATATCACATCACATCAAAATATCGGATTTATGTATATATTTAGTTGTAATTTGTAGGTTGCGCCGTCTGAATAGTTTTTGAAGGTTTAAAATCTTGAATATGCCCCATGCAGTAAAGAATGTGTAAGATATACAAATAATTTCGTCTTTAGAATATTAACAGAAAACTTATTTTGACGGGGACAATAAAAATATGCGAGACGACACATCATCATGCTTCACAATTAAAATTGACAAAAAATAGCATCAATTTTGAGTTTATCATTTTTTGGAAGAGCAAGTTTAACTCTTTGGAATTATGGAGACAATTTTTTAAACAAAAAGCTATTAAAGGCATTCGTTTCACTTGTATTTCCTAGATTTGTTTTATAATAGTTACTGAAAGAGTCATGCCTAATTTCAACGCTTTAAAGTTTTGTTTCAACGAAGCAGATCATTACATAAAATAATCAGTGGACGACTGACCGCAAGAATGTTGACAAAACTTATATTGCATATTATTACAAAACGGAAGCAGTGTAAAAAAATGTTGACCTTGCTAGTTCATTTTCTCCAACAATCGAATTTTCTTTTCCTTTATCTGTGCCCTCAATAATATATTTTCGTGGCATGGTAATTTTGGTTCAAATTACCAAATTCACTAAACCTTACAAGTAACTGGATATAATGGAAGTGAATAAACAAATGAAAAACATATTATTTGTTTGAAGGAAGCAGCAGACATGGTTTAGGAACTTAACATTAACATTTAGGAAGTAAAAGTCATCTTTTCATATCTAATCATTTAAACTCAAGTTTCCTGCTCAACAAACTCTAAAAATGAACATATGTAACGATAAGAAATCAGAGAAAATGGAAAAAGATTGTAATAATGTTTTATTGTAACCAATACTCCACGCTTTACTATTTTGCAATATTACATACATCAACCCTGCTAGGCGAACTGAGAACAATCTCCTTATATAATAAAAATGAAACACCAAGATATATTAATAACGGCGTTGTTAACATACACCAAAATTGCCTACCTAATCACACATCTGCCGTACATATTTTTCTTGGTAATTTCACACATACACATATTATTTTATATACCTAGGGTAATTTGATAACTAATAGAACACCTTGGCTTGAACGACAATCTTGGAGCCAACCGGTTCTTTGTGCACGGAGGTGGAGGAGGAAAAAACTTTCGTTTCGACACCGCACGCTATTTAAAACCATGTGAGTTTGGGGGGCGTCGCGATAACGGCCCTGATAAGTAGCAGAGAATTTGCAGGAGCATACTCCACACAGCAGTAGTAATACTAATTTTAGAGGGTACAGTCAGCCACCAGAGAACTCAACCAGCTTGATGGAGTACGATTAGCAGGAGCTGTGGAAGGAAGTAAAGAGGAAACCCTAATCCTGAGGTAGTGAACAAGGAGAGGACACGCTGCTCCAGATTGTGAGCTCCCTCCTCCTGCATACGAGAAGAGACTACTATCACGTGGAGGTGGAGGAGGAGAAAGCACAGCTCGGAAAAGGTCATCCGGTGATCACGGGGCACAGAACCGCTGCTGCAAGAAGTTTCACCGCTCTTCGGGCTTCTCCTTTCGAAATTTTCGAACAATTTATTCACTTCAGCATAAATATTCGGCATAAATAATGACAGCTCGTCGAATGTGTAAAACTTAATAATTATTGTGATGCGATTTTGCCAAATTAAGAGTGAAATGTCAATAAAACATAGTTAGCCTGTAAGATGTAAAATTTAGGAACATGAATCTTTTGAATATTTTTATCATTTCAATAAGAATATGCGACGGTAGATCATGGTTATCATGCTATTTTTCTTGAGAAAAAAGCATTAGTAAAACTTAAATATGAAGCATTAATTTTCTTCATATTTACTCATAAGATAAATTTTATGCATATCATACATGTGTTTAACATATTAATATTTGCCGGTGACGCTGTATGTCATGAGTCATGACCGGAGCTCTGTTATTTTTTGATGGGATACTTTTATGTAGCCGTATATAATAATAAGAATATCAATGAATTCGCTGGATACTTCTATCTATTATCAAAACAGAAATTATAAAAATATTTTTATATACCATGTTTCTTGTCTAATCGTTTTATCAAACCATGCATCCAGCAATTCAAAGTTACAAGTAACCTGTTTCAAAGGGGATGAATAAATTACTTTTGATATCTGTTGATGGATGTTAAATTACACAAGAACATTCGTTTCTCTCTCACATCTTATTTCTTTTCTTCGTCATAAAACTGTTCTTTTTAAGCTTAGCTGGCTTACGGAGTAGAAGCAATGCAATCTTGTTGAATTTTTTATATTTACGATACCATACCAAATGACGCAAGGAATATAAATGAATGGCCAAGCAAATATGAAATATTGTTGGTGCTTTCAAAGCTCGTCGTGTCTGCAAGATTTTCTTAGTGAATTATTTATTCAATCAATGCTTTC
>JAQIWO010000253.1:0-17011 GCA_034695405.1 Entomobrya muscorum
TTAGTTTCTTTGGTGCTTCAGCTACTTTCTTAGTATGTCTTTGCACGTCCTTGTTTTAATATAAATCCTCCCTACTTACACTACCTTAAAAACCTCCCGTTTAATCAAATTTTTTCATAATATTTAGACAAAATAACTGGAAGCTAGAGAAAAAAACTAGTGCGTCGTAGAAAATATTCATTTCATAATCCTTTGAAATGTGAAAGGCCTAAGAGTACGCTTGTGTAACCCTTTCACCCCACTTTTTACATAAAAAGTGCGCATGTTTTTACCATATTTATTCTTTCCAAAAATTTCAAGCGAAACTGGAATCAAAAAACGTAGAGAGTTGTAATAACAAGTGCCCTTAAAAAGGAAAGGTAGAATAGACACTTTAGAAAATACATGAATGCATACTTAGTTCAAAGAGCTTAACCACGTTAATAGCCAATGCAAAACCTTTCTCAAGGACACCAATTCGTTTGTCATCCATACCGACGTAATGCAATGATGTAAGAAGGAAAAATAGGCTACTTCCGGTATCACAAAATCATGACATAATATTCAATTAGTTTTATACGCATGAACGGAGAAAGTTCCTTTACAAAAAATGTATCTTCAATAGGCCATTGCTCAGAATACTTTGAAATAGCTCATTTCGATTCTTAGAAAAAACATATTGGAAAAAAGCCAGAGACCAAAAAATATTTCTCTGATTTTACCTGTTGTATGTGCTTTAAAGGAAAAACGCTTTCAATGAAAAATAAAATGCATTTAACATTTATCCGGTCAAGTCAACACAGCTTTCACCCTTGCTTTCTCCATAACTCATATTTACCGTCATAAAAAACACTAGAGTTCATCGTCTCATTTCACCACGGGAAATCTAGTGCTCTTGATGCAGTGGCTTGATTAAAAATGTTTTTTTCGGTGAAAGCTTCCAGGCACCATTACTGTAATACGGCAACTTACGATGTTTGCCGATTGGTACAGGGAAAAAGTAGGGATGCATGAAAACCAAAGAAATATTAATGTTAATATTTCCATGAGAATGCAAATCTCAAGTAATATGCTTTCTCCGTCTTCCGGTACACTTCAGAATATTACTCATGCAATCAAGATTTTTCCCGATGATGAAAACTTTTCTCTATTTTTGTGTGGACGACCCCTTTCTATAAAGCCAAAAGACTTTTATCTTTTGAGACGATCCACTACGACGACGACTGCTGTTGTGTTGTGTGATTTCTCATAAAACAACCACATTATTTTTATGAGCGCCTTTCGCCGTCAAAAAAGGAAACAAGGCAATCCACTTCTTTAAGTTGAGTCTGGAGTCTAGAGTCTATTTAGTTTTGTTGCCGTTCTCCTGACAGAGTCATAGGCTGTAATGCTTGTCGGGTTTTAAAAGAACTTTTTCTTCTGGTGTTTGTTTTATGGGATGAATAAATGGACAGTTGGCATGCATCCTTGTGCATTGCAGGCTTTCACTCTCCGGGCTTTAGAGACTTTTAATAGTTTTAATGCCACTTTCCCCAACTCTCCGCATCTTACAGAAAACCGAATTTTCTTTTTCTAGAGAGCTTAGCAAACTCATCTGGATAAACAGTTTGCACATAAAATCCTCTCTCCAGCAGACAATATATTTAGGGGCGCATCCATATAGAAAGTCATCATGACTAATATTTCTCAAAGCTAGAAATTTTGTGGGCGCTAAATAGCCACTTGATTCTCTCAAAATTTTAGGTGCCTTGACTTTCGTTCCCAACAAAATAGCTTTTTAAATTAGCAGGAGCCCAGCCATAACCCATTCAGTTTAGCTGTCTCTAAGGCTCCGTGTGGAACTCTATTAAGGACATTAGTCGACATCGTGGGTGGATTGTATGGAAAGCTTTCAATTGAATGAAAACTCTTCAAAATCTTGAAAGATGCCATGCCACAACACACGCTACATTGTCATGCCATTGATGTGTGGTGGTATGGGATGGTGGCTCAATTCAATTTCCTTTGAGAGATTGCTGGCATGGCATGAAAGCTCCGAAGAAAAAAAAGAGGGAATATTTATGCATGGTTGGTTACCCAAAGAAAAACGGAAAACTTTCTAGTTTTTTGTTTGTCTCGGGCTGTTGCCATTACAAAAAAAGAAAGTTGAGAAAGTTCAGTTCGTTTGCATTATTGTTTTCTAGTGGTTCATGGAATGGGGTTGACGTGTAGGCTCATTACAGTAATTGTGTATTAAGGGGTCGTTCATATAGCATGACCTTAAATATGATAGCCTTAATATTTCAAAGCTTTGCTTAGATTGTAATGGTGACGTTATTGGTGAACGACCCCATAAACAAAAAAGGAAGGTGGCAAAACTATTTTGCATTTTTGTTGGTGTTGGCGTGAGATTTTGGCCATATGGTACGCCAAACAAAAGAAAAAATCCTTTACACGAGAGAAAGCGTATTAAATTGATTGATTTTCTTTTTGCATTGTTGATTGTTGTTGTTGGCCTGGTTGCTTGATTGTTGTTTTATTTTTGTTTGGTACAGGAGCAAATGCAACAAGTGATCGATGCGATGTTCGAGCGGAAGGTGAACCACGGCGAGTACGTGATCAAGCAGGGCGACGACGGAGACAATTTCTACGTGATCGAGTCTGGCAAGTACAAGGTGTACGTCAAGTTTGACGGGGATGTGGGCGAGGCAAAACATGTGGCGGGCTACGACGGCGCCGGAAGTTTTGGGGAGTTGGCTCTCATGTACAATATGCCACGTGCGGCCACCGTGCAAGCAGACTCGGGCGGAAGTCTTTGGGCTATGGACAGGCAAACTTTTAGGAGGATTGTGCTGAAAAATGCGTACAAGAAGAGGCAAATGTATGAGACGCTTATTGAGAGCGTGCCCATGTTGAAGACACTCGAGGTAAAATAAAATAAAATATCTTCATCGAGCCATATGGATTATAAGTGGGAGATTCTGAAAATTTGCTCTGATTTAGAATTACGAGCGAATGAATTTGGCTGACGCGTTGGTGCCCAGAGTTTACACGAACGGAGAGACAATCATTAAACAGGGAGATGCCGCTGATGGGATGTACTTTGTTGAGGATGGAAACACGAGAGTTATCAAGATTGATTCAAACGGAGAAGAAAAGGAGGTAGAGGCAATTAAGAATAAATTGTTTACTAATTTTATTTAAAATTTTTTGAAAGAAAGTCTCTAAATTTATTATACGTACTTTAACTTTTTTTAAATAGATTAATCGAACCGGAAAGGGAGGCTACTTTGGTGAGCTCGCTCTGCTCCAAGCGAAGCCAAGAGCGGCTACCGTAAAGGCCGTTGGTAATGTCAAGCTAGCATGTAAGTTTGTTTGTCCGTCCGTCCGGATCTCAATACAATTTTGAAACTTTTAACTCATATTTATTTTTGATCTATTCTATGTCTAAATGAATATATTTTTTCCTTTTTAGTTTTGGACGTTGACGCTTTTGAAAGGCTGTTGGGTCCTTGCATGGAACTTATGAAGAGGAATGCGGTAGACTACGAGCAACAGCTTATCCGCATCTTTGGATCCAAAACAAATATCACAGACATTCGGTAAAAACTCGATGATGATCAGGAAAACAATTAAAATGAGAATTTATACAAAAAAATAACACGACTTTTATTCTTGAACCAGTTATTTTTTTGAAAAATAACATAAAATGATATTTGATATTTATCATCAATCAGATCAGTATCACCTTCGTAGTCGACAGCAAAAAAAATATGTAAAAGAAAGGAATCTTGTTCCCGTCCCCTTTCCAAAAATATCCTGCGACATTCTTTTACGGACAAGATATCATCCTACCGACTTGAACAAAACGAACCAAAAAACCTGACAAAAAATGTTTTTTTTTTTTGTAAAATATTAAAAAAATTTCTAAAAAGAAAATAAAAAAGTCAGCGTAAAAAAATATATAAACTCAGACAAAAGAAATGACAAAAATCTATGATTTTTTTTTCTAGAAAAATCTCTGAAAAAAGAACACGTAAAAAATAATAAAATATGAAGTATTCAATAAGTTAATCTTATAAGTGGTCAATCGTTTTTAATCTTAACCTTGTTTTATTAATGATGCTGGTAATAATGTAGATAATAATTTTTATAGAAAAAGTATATTAATAATTGTTTACGTAAAATACTATAGATGTACACACATAATGTAAACTTAAATATTGGTAATAATAAGTACGAATATTTTATAGAGTTAAAAAATATTAGATCAGTTTAGATCTCAATAGTGTTAACTGGTATTTATTGAATAGAAGAACCTTTTGAATTATTAATAAAAAAAGGCAATTGACAATGAAAGTAGCGTGTTTCTTAAATTTAAATACCACTTTCCTTTTTCTATTTAGTTTTGAATGCACATTTTTTTTCAAATTTTACTTTATTTTTGTTTGATAATTTTCTACACGGTGGCGAACTTTACTTGAATACTTTAACGACTCACTGATTTTCCAACGGAATGCTCTACTTTAAAAACTGAAATGACTTTTTATATATATTTTTAAAATTATCATTTTACTATAATTCCAATGTAATTATTGCTTATTTTTTTATTGTTTAACTTTGTTTTGCTCTCTTAATTTTTTTTTTTTACAGAGACACCGACCAGCAGTGATGATTTTATCATTTGTTCACAATCGCGCGTTCGACGAATACAAGGAAAAATGCCGATAAACCTTGACTGTTTCTTTTTCACGTGGAAAACAGAAAAATTTCAAAGACGACTGGAAGAATATATATTTAAGTAGTGGATATTTCTAATATATATGCATAAGTTATAAGAAAATCTATAAAATTAAGGTATAAAGTTGATAGATTATAGAATAATCAAGTAATTGATTTAATTATTGCGAAAAAAATATAGGTTTAGAAATAAAGTTAAAAATAATTATTTCATCATTTCGATTACTACACTGATAATCATATATATAATTTATTTGAAAAATTTAGAAGCATTCAAATTTAGTCAATTTTCAATTTGTTTTGTTAAATTCATCCAAGATTATTGTCGTTAAGAATTTAAAATGGTATAAAATTAAAATATTCTAAGAAAACATTAGGATATAAACTCTATACATCTTCCTCCACCTGCTGCGCGAGCCATCATTTTTGTTATGAAAATGTTTGTAAAATGTTATCGTCGTCGTAGAAGTGCTCGCACTGTGGGTTCTAACCGTTATTGAAAATTAACTTTAACGCCTTAGTTTAAACTAAGCTGTGAGTGACAGATTTGTGCGTATTTGTGCATTGTGATGGACGATAAGAGTGTGGTGGTATACGGCTATAAATGCAATGTGGTAAAAAATATATTGTGAATTTTTAAAGTAGAAATTTGTAATCAATTTAAAAAAAACAGAAATAAAATGTCGTCGTAATTATCTAACTAAAAAAAGAAAACTGTGAAGAATCCTGAGCTTTTAAATTTGAGAAAGGGAAAAAAGAGAAAATGGGGATATGATTGAATGTAAAAATTTTAATTTAGGTTAAGTCTAACAAATATTGTCCTTCCTTCAGTCCAAAAAACATTTGTTGAGCTTCCGTAAAGAATATTTGATTTATTAAAAACATTTTTGCTAAAAAAAAACTCCAAAAATAAAGAACATTTATCAACAGCAAGTTGTCTTATGAGAGTTTATAGGCTACGAGTGAATTCCAAATTTACAAAAATAGATTTTTACTTTTAAGTTGCTTTAAGTGTGTGTAAAATTATTTAACAAATAATCTGCAAAAATATATCTAACTATTTTATAGATTATTAGCGCACCTTTTCTGGTAAAAGGTGTGAAAGCTATTTATAATTAATATATTTGTAAAGCTAATCTGTTTATTTGGCGATAATTTTTTTTCTTTTAATTTTAATTGTGTGCGTGAACTACTCCGTTAATAATCAATTCAGCTTACATTATATTTTCTGAGTTGACGTATTCAGAATTTTAAAGCACATCACAAATGCTAAAAAATCATACAGAAATATTCCAAAAAAATCTACTAGTTATTTTTAAATGTGCATTATTAACATTATTTGCTATTCATTTTAGAGAAAGTGGTGCAAAAGCGGGTCTTTGGCACTTTTTCTTTGATTGTAATAGATTAGCATAATAGTTTGTGTATTCTTTGTTATAGCGCGTTTTGGACATGCGAAGATTAATTAAAAACTAAATTGTTCTCGAATAAATATTAAAAGAAAGATTATTATTTCCATATTTCCAACTGCAAAAATATCTAGTGTAGCTATGGTCTTTGTAAAACGAGTAATATTTATTTCTCAAGTCATTTTTAGGTCACATATTAATTATTTATTCCTTTAAAATTATTTTTGTGTGGAATAATCGTATGCAAATGCTTAAATGCGTGAATGTAAATTGTTATGGGAAATTTTGGAGTGTTCGAAAGACAACGTTTTAATTGGTCTCGGACAGCTAATAATAATTGTTTTACCATATCGCTTTTTAAAAGATTGTACTTTTCCTATTTTGTTTTGTTTAATTGTCAAATGTTCGTGAATACATTTAAATGCGATGTCTAAAATTCGAAAAAATATGATAAATTGCAAAAAAAAATTTAAAACTGCTTTAAAATCATTCAGTTTGTTTCAACTTTAAAAGAATTTTGTTGGAGTGATCCTTAGAAAACCTGATTTTTAAAAACAATAATTCGCAACATGATTTTATTTCAATAACGTTGCCATTTTATTGTGTTAATTAATTTTGGACAACATTTAAATAAGGAAAAAAACATAATTAACTGGTTTAAAAACTAAAAATTAAACAGTACATATTTGTATAGTGTAGTTTAGTTAAAAATATAACTAAAGTTGCTAAGATTGTTTATCAGTTAAGATGGCAGAGATGAGTAGAGAAGCGTAAGGAGATCATAATAATGTCGTTATCATCTAATTATTATATAACTGTAAATAGCTACTTGTAAATGTAATGAAGACTATGGATGTATTATTGTTATAATGAAAAAAGCTATGTTAAACGACAACAAACAAGAACAACTGTATTTAAAATAATAAAAATACGAAAAATAAAAATGAAAGTAAATAATTAAATTAAAAGGTCACTGCTATTACTTATGGTTGGTTCATCTTTCCTGCATATATAATTTGACGCACAGAATGCCATTGTCCAGCTGTTTATTATTTTATACCTCTGGTTCTGCTGCTGACACAAGTTTACAGGCACGCTGTGTTCAGATTTTTGATGATAATGAGCAAATAAATATATTATGATGTATTATTGCCCAGTATAGAACCATTGTACCATCGTAGTTAAACAATGCATAATATGTATATCATGCATACATTCGCATATTTTTGTGTGGTTTGAACTTGATTCATCACTTCGGCATCATCATCACAATACCTTACAATGAAATACATATATATGCATGCATTGAGCCTCGTTATGGGGTATGTATGCCCACGCATGGACACGGACTTTTCTATATGAGTATGTATGTATTTATTACACAGAGTAAGTTGTAAGGGGCCATCTTTACCAAATGTCACGGGTTAGTTAAAGTGTTCGGGATGCACTTGGGATACTTGCACTTAATTTATTTAGGAATATATCAAGATCGCATTTGATACTCATTTGTATTCAGGTTCAAAAATAAGTTGGGATCGCAGTTTTGAGAACGTGCCGAGGAAATGACCCCATTCAAGGAACGAGAAAAAGCGAGCAAACCAAACAGGTGAGTTCAGGCAGTCATGTAATGCATGTGAAACAGTTGCAACAATCGTGTAGTTGAACAAACAAACCATAACAAATGGAACTGCAGTGTTTTTGTATAGTAAAGTTGAGATTTAACTGGTTAGTTTTCGATATCTTTATTTTCTACATTATTTTTAAGGACTTCAAAACGGGTCCAGCTCATTAATTGGCAAGTTTAACTTACGCCTGAAAAAATGTGTTCTAGTTGTAGTATAATTGGTTGTAATTCCTCCGGTCAAAATTACTTACTATCTTTTTTATGTTCACCGTGAAAGTCAGTTCCAGCCATAAACGTGCCTGCCGTCGTTAAAAAATAACATCAGTTAAAATAGCATGTTACTATAAACGAAGTAGATAAAGATATTAATAGGTATTCCGGTTGCGATTTTTTTTTTAAATTTAATATTTTTAAAGGTTGGTTGGTGAGTTCCTAAAATAGTTTGTGACATTATTGAACATTAATGTTATCTGCCTGTGAGATATCTATTTTGTTATCAAATATTTTGTATGTTTTTATCGAAGCGATTTTAAAGTTTATGTTTTTGATTCTTTCACAGGGAAATTTAGAATTTGGTCGTACATGATATGGAGGAAAGCAGTAGCAATAAGCGTCGTAGGGAGAAAAGTGATGAGAGAGGTGATGAGCCGAGCAATAAAAAGGTGGCGGGGGACAGAGGAAGGTCAATCTCCAAGCTAACGGATGTTTCTGAGAACGGGACGGCAGCTGGGTCATCCTCTAAGTCTGGCATAAATCCTGAAGGAATGGATGAGAATAATGAGGTGATTGTACATTTTTGTTTTAGTTTTCTCCATTGCGATACTTGATTGCTGCTTTTAAAGCCGTTAAATTTGTGGCAAGTAAATACAACTGAAAAAATGTGTAGGGTTGTTAGATTTTTAATATTTTGATAATAAATATAATTAATATTTTGAACATTTTGAATGTTATTTACAAAGGGATTTTCACTTGAAGTGGGACACTTTGTCAAGTCATACCTCAAAAGGAAGTTGATGAATCCATCGAATGCAGATAAGATAAGATCCCAGAATCCAAGCTATCTACATGAGTAGACGCTTCTATTAGATTGGTTGTTGTGGTAGATGCGATGACGAAAGCAAGCTAGGTGAATATCTCAGATATAACTTCAGTGGATAGCTCGGATGAATCTCTCACATTTTGAAGGGCTGTCACTCAGACAAGTAAACGCACAGTTGACTAATTGTTCCCAGCAACGTTTTCCCTACTTTTAGACATTTCAAATGTGATGCAAAAATGTTGAGTAATATCACATGGACAACCACAATCAGAGCAAATAATGTTTTTCAGTAAAAGGCCTAAACGACAGAATAAATATACAATTGAGAAAGATGCTAGAGAAACACAATTGTTACTTCAGTAAGATAAATCAGATACATTATTATCATTCCACTGCAAAAAAGAAGCAATTACAGTTTCTACCAAAACGGTCAAGCCACTTCACAACAAAAAATTTAAAAACCGAAATCCCACATTTTTGTAATTCTAGAGCCAATTTATTTATTTGATAAAGGAATCAGGAATCTATTTTCAGGAATCAGGGAAATTTTCATTATGAGCTATAATAAAAGTCATGAAAATTTTATCCTTATCGACAAATAAACACAAACGTTATACAAGTGTCTCATTTGAAGTGAAAATTCCTATAAATATCCGCTAATTATCTCCATAAGTTTACCTGATTTATTTTTAGGTATAATTATCTTGATTATAGATCAGAGAGTTGGGTTCTGACGAAGAAGCGTTGTCAGAGGAAGACACGATACCGTACCTGTTTGAACCCGTGAGTTTTACCTTCACAGAAACCCGTTTGTTTTAACAATTTTAAAACAAGTAAAATTCCGACGTCTTTAACAAATAAATCACTTGTTTGTCTCTTGTGTTTTGATTTTCATAGATTTTAGACGTGCTATTTACGCACTGCACTGTAGATACATTGAAGGCATGTCGACTTGTCTCCTCCCGCTTTTATGATTGCTCCCTGTCAGCGTGGAAAAAAGCCACAACAGTCATGCTCATGGACACAAATCATCAGAATGCCTTATTGCGTCCGCTGAAGCGCATCATGAAGAGTAGTAAAACTTACAAATTCCCTTTTGTCACAAATTACGGGTTTTGGAGTACCCTTCCAAGTAAACAATTTGTGGATCTGATTGGACCCACTGTCCAGACGTTGGATCTTGAATGTGTGCATCCTTCATGGAAGAGGTTTGGTGAGGTTATTTATGAGAGCTTTCCAAACATGAAACATCTCATCATAAAGCATCACTCACGTTCTGGGTTATCCGGTCCAAATATATTGCCACCCATTCGAAGTCCCCCATCCAATATTCTAAAATCCTTCGTTTTGGACGGACTAGAGATGGAGAAGGTGTCGTGGTTAGAGTTCCTGCATCATTTTCCCAGTATCAATGTAAATATACTATCAATATTTTATGATTTTTTATATAACTTTTTCTGCAAGTCAAACTTGATATTTTTGTTGCTTACTTTTACCAGTTTAAAAGTGGTGTCCTTAATGTTTTCTGTTGATTGGATAGAATATCACTCTGAATTTCCTTAAAGACGGCGCGTTCACAAGTGCATTGGCCGCAGCTCGGAAGGAAGATCCCTCTAAATTGCAGCTGAAACACGTCAGGTTACAGGATTCGAAGACCAGTCTTGATATGATTCCCATTCTTTTGGATCCGGGTCTTCAACTGGAGACGATACGTGTCAATTTTAGATATGTCGATGATCTGAAAGGAACATTGCGAGAGCTGCTCAGAATCCACCAAGCGTACTTGAAATCCCTCAATCTTTGCTTTGGCATCATGGGCATCATACCTCTAATTCCAGAGAAAGTTTTTCCACCTCTGATGAAAAATGGTCAGTTAAATGACCTCCCTAAACTCACTGAATATTCTGGAGGTTTCACATCCTTAACATTCTTGAAATGGATGCCCCATCTTCAGAAAATTAAACTTTATGGAATTAAAGACATGATGGAAGGGACGGACTTGCTCAGAATGGAGGGAGTCTGTTTGGTCCATTGTAGGAAACTTGAGATTTACGATGAAAATGCAATGACTTCAGAGCATATTCATGGACTAGCTCAGTGGCTCCCAGCAGTGGAAATTTTAGAGACCGCAAGTCTGACCAATGAGAGTTTTGCGACAGTTGTCGAATGTTGGCCTAACCTCGTGTCACTGCAATTACGTTACACTGATGTCGACGAATGTGGTCTGACTGGACTGGATCTTCAACACGTTCGGAGGATCAATCGTGATGGGGAGAACTCTTCCTGGAGGCCAATCACAGTTCCAAGAGCGAATCTTACCAGTCTCAGACGTACGTGTAATCTGGTTTTAGGCGAGGTAAACTACCATATTCCGTTGACTGCTTTCACTCATCTTGACCTGCTTGCTTTACAGATCTACGAAGTTTGGAAATTTGGCGGGAGGATCACAGATCTGCCAAGTTAGAATACTGCGCAGCCATCACGTTCCAAGGAATCCTGGAGATTGGAAATATTCGAGAAGTATGCCGCTTTCACAACCACCAGGCAAGTAACTTATATTTTAATTTATATGATAAGTACTGTACTGAAAATCATTAAGATATCTGTTGTTTGTGTCTTCCTTACAGTTAAAACCCAGAAAACTGTGGAGAGAACTTAAGCGTGAGTACTCAATCGAGAGCATATACTATGGCATAGACGAGTTCACGGAAGAGGACCAAGACGAAGACGAGGTCGAGGAGGACGACGAAGACGATTACGAGTCAAAAGTCGCAAAATATTCGTAATCATAAAACCGGTGGAAATCATCGGGATATAAAAACTAACTGAATGAAAGTGCAAATACAACATGTTGATCATTAATGCAAGGGACAAATAATATAGGGATTTATGAGACTTAGGCACAGTAACGTAATTTTACTTCAGGGGAAACAGGAGATTGTTTGAGTGAAAATACTTAATAATCAGCGAAAAAAATATTTGCTTTAATATGTTATGTGAAAGTAGAAAAACTGACTAATTATGTCTATTAAATATGTTAAAAACTTAAATGCTGGAATTACCAATACATTTCATAATGAATTCTAAAGAAAGTTCTCATTTTACTAGCGTATTAGGAAAACGTATATTTATTAAAATTATCTACGTCCACAATGTCAGCTTGTTGAATTTTCGACATTGTTTATCAGCTACGATTACAGATAAGTAGATTACATGAGCCGCATAGTTTTGTCATCGTTTATTTAAAGCCTGTAAATGTAATGTATACTATGAGTGTATTATTGTTATATTGAAAAGCTCTGTTGACGACAACAAACAAGAACAACTGTATTTAAATTAATAAAACTACGAAAAATTAAAATGAAAGTAAATAATTAAATAAAAGCATAACTGCTAGTACCTATTATTGGTTGGTTCCGATATCCGGCATAATATTATTTTGTGCACAGAATGCCATTGTCCAGCTATTTTTTGATTTTATACCTCTTGTTCTGCTACTGACACAAATTTACGGGAGCTGTGTTGAGTTTTTTTCATGTGAATGAGAAAATAAATATATTATTGCCCCACTAGAGAACCATTGTACCATTGCAGTTAAACAATGCATAATATGTATATCATGTATACAGTCGCATATTTTTTTGGCTTGAGCTTGATTCATCACTTGGGCATCATCATCATCATCACAATACATTGGAATGAAATATCTACATGCATGCATTGAGCGTCGTTTGTGGGGTATGCCCACCCATATGCTCCAGCTTGGACACGAAGTTTGCTATACGAGTTTGTATGTATTTATTACACAGAGTAACTTGTAAGGGGTCATCTTTACCAAATGTCACGGGTTAGTTGAAGTGTTCGGGATGCACTTACCCTCAATTTATTTGGGAATATATCAAGATCTCATTTTATACTCATTTGTATTCAGGTTCAAAAATAGTTGGGATCCTAGTTCTGAGAACGTGCTCAGCAAATGAGCCCATATGCAGAAACGAAGTAAAAGAAACAAGCCAAGCAGATGAGTTCCAGCATTAATGAATGCATGTGAAAAATTGCAACAATAGTGCAGCTAGACAAACAAACCACAACAAACGGAGTTGATTTCTTATATGGATAGTGAAAAGGAACTTCAACTGCTCAGGTTAAGATTACTTCGTTCCAACAGCTTTATATTATTTTTAAGAAGTTAAAACTGCTCTAAAAAACTTCACTATTTTGAGTACTAACTGTCATCTGTATGTGTCTTTTCCAAATCCATTAGATATCGAGTATTTTGTATGGTTTTATCTGATATATTTTTGAGTTTATGTTTTTTATTCATTCTGCTGCAGTTTCACAGTAAAATTGACATTTTGGTCGTTTACGATACAGAGGGAAGCAGTAGCGCCAAGCGTCGTATGGAGGAAAGTGAAGGAGAAAGTGATGTGCTTAGCAATAAACAGGTGGTGGGGGATGGAGGAATGTCATCTGTAAAACTAATTGATGTTTCTGAGGACAGGATCACAGCTGGCTCATCCTCTAAGTCTTGCATAAATCTTGGAGGAATGGAGAAGTCTGACGAGGTGAGCGTACATTCTCATGAAAAGCAGGAGATTAAGTTAAATACTCTTTAAGAAGACCGCAGGAAAGTTTTTTTTATTAAAATTCCTCAGAGGCGTTGATTGTTACAACAGCTTGTCATGTTTTCTTCACCGTGATTCATGATTGTTGATTGAAAACGATAACTATGTGGTCCTTAAATACCGTTAGAATTGTAATAATTTTGACATAACACAAACAATTTTTTATCAGTGTTCATACAAAACTAGAAGGGTGCAAACCCTGAAATGTAACTACCGAAGCTGAGGCTAATAACATGATAACAAATTTGACACGACGTGACGTCAGTTGCTATTTCTGTGAATGTCAGTTACCTATATGCCTATGTGACCTTATTGTCTATACAGACGGACAGACAGACGTTTACCCGTTGACCTCTGTGATTTTATATACCTTCGGCACTAAATATATACTAAGCCTTTTTAACATTATATTATATGTACATGTCAGGGCCTTTTCTGCGTCAGATAACCTAATTTATACATTTATATTTTACTGTTTGCAGAGCAGAGAGTTGGCTACAGGTAATAGAGCGCTGGCAGTGGCAGTCATGAATCCGTTCCAGTTTGAACTCCTTGAGTTGTAAATTCACAGAAAACAATTTGCTTACAAGTGATATCTATTGAATTTCGTTAGAGTAAATCTGTTTTGTTTCATTTTGATTGTCGCAGGATTTGGAGGTGCTTTTTGAGCACTGCTCGGTAGACATTTTAAAACCATGTCGACTCGTGTCCCCGCACTTTTATGATTGTTCTTTGCATACGTGGAAAAAAGCCGTAAAAGTCGAGTTCAGTGCACCTGGGAGAGATCCGAATGAAATTTTGGATCTGGTGAAAAGCAGCAGCAGACGCCGCCGCAGGACAATTTACAGATTCCCATTTGTCACAAGTTATCAGTTTCTACATGCCCAGTTTCATTTTTTTATTTTTTGTTGTTGTGATATTATAAAGTACCTAAAACATTTAATAAAACAAATTTAAACTATTATTTTATATATCTTTTAAATTTTAAGTATTAAAACCTGATTTACTGGTTTAAAACTGTAGAAATATTTTAAATTTTGTATGGAATATGATCAGTGTTAAAATCCCTTTCAAATGATATATTGCATGCTTTGTATAACGGGTATTAAGTTTTAACATGTAACGGCTTTTAACCGTCAACTTTCTCCGATTGGGCAGAAAATCAATAGAAATTCCTGCTTATGTCCCTAAGAACCTGTACACCAAGTTTTGTGAAAATCGGATAAAGCGCTGCCGAGATATCGTGATGGCAGACAGACAGACAGACGCTTACTCGGTATGTGTATTATTATATTTTGTGATATTATAAAGTACCTACGTCACTTAATATTCATAAACTGTACCACTATTCACAGTCACTTCCAAACTTTTGCTGAAGTTGTGTCCACATGGCTTCCGGGTCAAACTGAAAGAAATTCAAATTATTATTTTTATAAATTATTTAAATTTAAGATAAATTCTAAAAAAAAATGAAAGACGTACCAAAAAACCACTTATTTTTAACTGCTGTAGATTAGAGATTTCCTGAATCCCGCAGGTAGCAGCACAATAGCCCAAAACGTGAGGTGTCTTTGGTTGTTGATTTGCATTTAATTCCAGAGTTTTGAGAGCTGAAAAGAAATTTATTTCGTTAATTTTAAATTATGACCAGGCCACTAACATCATATTATGATGCCAAAACAGAGACAAAACCAAAAAAAATATTCCCAAAGTTTTTCGGCTGAACCCACATTTCAAACTGGTGACGTTTGCGTTAGGAACAGTTATCGGTCTCCAGAAAGAGCTATCTCTCCTTTCGTTGACTCTTTGGACATCCCCCTTATCCAAGCCAGTGAGCCCACAATCATCCACGAATGCACCCTTAATGCGCAACGACAGGAGATTCGGCCAACGCTCGCATACGAGTGCAAAACTCTGATTGTTTAGAAATCCAATTTTCAGTTTGAGTACATTTGGAAACCAATTCTGAAGCCATTCCAGCTCTTCAAGCGTGAGCCCCTCGTTTTCATAAAGCCCATGAGCGACCTCCAGCTCGGTACATTTTTCCAACGACACGCCATGCAACTCGTAAAAAGCCGTGCCTCTCATTGCCCCTTTTATATCGCTCATTGAAAAATCCTTTAAGTTTGGAGTCCACTTTAGAAAACTCATGGATTTCAATAAGTGGCTGTTGATCAAACAAAGTTCTCCAAGATTTTGTAATTGAGACTCTAGACGAGGATGAGGAAAACAATCATGGGGGTTCATGGACCAGTCGGAAAGGTACAGTCTCTTAAGAGAATTTCGATGGAGGGTGATTATCCGCTTGAGAACTCCAGCGTCAATTGCTGGATGTTCCACTGAAATGTCCATAGTCTCCAGGTGTAGACGCTCATCGAGAAGAACACTTGTCAGCAGCGCTGCAACTTCATCAAGATTAGCGCCATTCCACCGAAACCACTGAGTTCCCACATACTTCAGTTTTAATTTGGAGGGA
Source organism: Entomobrya muscorum (assembly GCA_034695405.1). Taxonomy (NCBI): domain Eukaryota; kingdom Metazoa; phylum Arthropoda; class Collembola; order Entomobryomorpha; family Entomobryidae; genus Entomobrya; species Entomobrya muscorum. The sequence goes on from JAQIWO010000253.1 coordinate 15,872, forward strand.
TCCTCCTCCCGAATCTGCACCAAAGCTGATAACAGTGATATTGCTGTATCTTCGTATCCATTAAAGATATCCAATGTCTCCATGAACAAAACAAAATAAAATTAGCCTTAAATCACAATAAAGCGCCTGTAAAATAAAATTAAAATATAACGCCTAGGTACTTACTTCAATGGTAGAAAAATGATTAAGAAACTCTCTCCAGGATACTCCACTCATGTCCAAACAATTCTCCATAGAGAAAGTTTTCAGTTTGGAAGGACTCGACCAGTACTGACTATAATCCATTGTTGAAGGAGAATGGTCCAAAATTGCGCACCCGACAAATTTGAGGACTACCAGGTTTGGACAGGTGAGATAAACCAGCTGGCGGAAGGTGTCAATTGACTTGAAAGTAACACCCAGGAAACTAAGCTTCCTCACTGACCGCCCACAAACATCCCAAAATCGATTTGTTGAAGGAATGACCTTGATCACAAACTTAGAAGGCAGAGGATAGGGTTCCTCAAGTCCTCTGTTCTCATCCTCAACTAGCTCCAAAAACTGATCAAGTTTACTCAGATCAACAAGGTTGACTTGAGCAGCCAACATCCATGCGTTGATTGAATCAGTATACCACTGCCGTGACACGAGGCGGCAGGCTTTTAGAAGTTTCACTGTGCATTGCTTAAAGAACACTTGTAACACCTGCAGAGATAATCAGGATTAAATCTCTAGTTCAATGACAACAGTCAAAAAAATCAATCCAATTCAGATGATGCTTACCGGAGAATATTCAAATGGGTTTCCTCCAATTCGTTCTAACTGCAACTGATCCATCACACGGAGAATTTCATTTGCATCACCAAGAGTTTGTGTTCGATCACAAAGATGAGAGCAAATCGACATAGAATTTAAATGGATACAAAAATGCGTGAAAAATACTGTTAGTTATCGAGTGGATTATGCTTTCTCTTTAAAAGTGACAATTTGCTCTTTAAAGTATTCACAAGACGAATATTTGTAGTTTTTTATGAGGACCTTCTTTTCTGCCCAACAATTCTTATGGAACAAACGTGCTATTTTTTGCGATACATACAAACACAACATTGTTGCTAAGTAACAACACGTAAAGAGTCATATGAGTTTTCTGCTACTCACTAC
>JAQIWO010000254.1:0-17002 GCA_034695405.1 Entomobrya muscorum
ACAAGATGGCTTCCAGCATCTCAAAAACGAAATAGGATGGCTATCGGCATCTAACTAACGACACAAGATGGCAGCCGGTGACAAAACAACGAAAAAAGATGGCTGTCGCCATCTTGTTTGCTGCTGGTGGGCAAAAAACCCGGAATTTTTTAAGCCCGATCCCGGAAACTTCGTTTTCGCGTTTGTGAAATTTTCGGATGCCTGCTCCAAATCTTCACATAAACGGAGAATCTTAAATTGCGAACATAAACCTACGGACATTCTCGGATTGCAGGTGGGAGCGGTTCGGCCGATTATAAAAAGGATGATGGAGTGTGTAGGAATTATTGTATGATTCTCCATAATATTTTGAGAGTTTTTCTTTTATCGCTGCGTAGCTTGACAGACTACTGTTGTTAATCGGATTTTTTTGTTTATGCACATAACCTATTTTGGTTGAAGAGGTCCAAGCAGAAGAGGTAAGACGGAATTCGCTTTTTTTAAACTAAACATTACTGGTCTATTGTATTTTCTTTGTTATCTTCCCTTCATTTTACAGCTGTATTGCATTGTGTTTCATTCGTATTGCACTTCTTTAATATTTTATTTGAATAAAAAACACACCCATTAATTTGATATATGACTACTTCACTTCAAAACGTATTCGGTTTATGTGATAAAACAGTAGGCAATACGATTTTCTAATGTTAAATAAAAACATCTAGACGTAATTTATCTGATCCGAAGTCAAAATCTGAAGGTCAAAGTCTCAAGTTAAAAAGATTAAATTGGTTGAGCGCTACACAGAATATTTACACACTCTTCGTGAAAGCCAACTAACTACAGATTACAACTTACGTTGGTTATTATATACGGGAAGCTATTAAATACACAAAGAACCAATGAAAAGTCATAATCTGATAAGAAATGTCGTAGATAGAACTACTAGTGTAATGAATTTAAGCACACCGCATAGTTTTAAATCCTTTTATGACATAACACGATGTTAAAGACGGTTGAACGATTTGTACGAAAAAAAAATTGAAAGTGAATTAAACTTCGATGGGTTACTTGCTTTCTTTATAACTTACTCTTACGAAATTGAGGATGTTTTGAGATTATTTCGATGAGCTATCCCTATTGATTTCCATCCAGTATTAATATTTATAATAGAAATATTCTTCAGGAAAATACGGTAGCTAAAAATATGAATAAATGAATAAAGGATTTTTCAAAGCTACCTATTATTTGTAAAGTTTAACAAACTGTGGCAATGCATGTGTTACATTATCAAAATTAAAAAATTTAAAATGCTACCATTTCACCACGCACTGACAAAATGTAAAGGATTATTAGACTACACTCATAGAAATTTAAACGCCAGTTAGTGTTTCATAATCGTTCCAAACACATTCATGATATACAGATGACTTACTTACTTACTCTATAGTGCGATTACCGGAGTATAAACGGTTACGATGAGCTCAAAGTCAAAATCACTTCCGAGAAACATGATGTGAAAAAAGATCACAACTTCCTACCAAGAGCAGCCAAGCTAACGATTTCACTGTTATCGAATTATATTTATTTTAGGTTGTGGTATCATTTTGAATTCTTCTAACCACTTATAATATCTAGTGAACTGCTGTATTTCACTTTTTGGGGTGCCGCTTTGATTAGTTCAGTGGTGAAACAAACAGCCGCCAAGAAAAAAATACTTTCGTTTCAATACACCACACTCGCAACAGATAGTTTGGTTTGGGAGTAGAAAATGTATGTAAGTAAATTGACAGTAAAGGAAGCATTAATTTTAAAGCTGTAATCTCGTGAAATTTTTTATGCCGTATTTCTCCTCCAAACACGGAGACAAACAAATAAATGTAAATTCTATACCAATAGTAAGCACAAACTGTCTGCATCAGTAAGAAGCTTTGTAGATTTGAAACAAACTTAATCGCATAAACTACTTTCAGAATTAAAATTCTTCCGGTAGTTAAAAACTTTCAACGCCATTTAGTATTTTTTTTTCTTACCTAATCAATTAAGAGGAAGTAAGATAGTCCAAGGCGATGTTTTGGTTGTGAAAATATACAGGTTTTTTGTTAGGAAAATAGTTTGAAATTTGTACATGTTCTTAGTTTAATTTAAAAATGCTATGGTGGGATAAAAATTAGTAGGCTATTTTATTCAATGAATAAATAACCTAAATATAAATGCTTTTGAGAATAAATGCCTTACTCATACTCTACATTATTTAACTTTTATTTTTTACATATAATATTATTGAACTTATGCATATTGAACTTAAAAAAACTATCAGCTGAAATATTTTTGGAAATACTTCCAATTTACAATGTTCTGGTTGTCAGTCCGCCTTTCAAGGAATTCCGCCATATAGGTTATTTCAGAAATTCCTTTATTTTTTATCTGAGTTCAAGGATGATAAGTATTTTTCTTAAAAAAGTAGAATTACGACACGACAAAAATAATTTCCAAATTGATACTGATCCGTGTACTACTAAACCAGGAATTTCCAATAGCAGCATACTAACATATTTAATGGCTCCCAGAAAGTACCCTTCAACCACTCCAAGAGAACACTTTCCAAGGTTCGGCTACTCCAAACGAAGTTGTTCCGTACAAGCTAATATCCAGTGTTGTCTTTGATTGGTTGATTGATTGGAATTACATCACTGGAAGTCCACACACAATTGCTAAATGACTTGCATGAAAATACTTTGAAGTTTTAGGGCTGATCATAATATTAATTCAGTAAATATATCCAGTTTGCTTACATTAAATTTTTGAAATGATTTTTATTTAAAACGGTGTAAATTTTAAAATAAGTAAATTGTAGGATTTTTTCCACTTACACATTAAAAATTTTGATTGCTCTCTTAAGCAATTCAAGTTTTATGCTGATCAGCCAATCAAAGTTTTTAATATAAAATAGATTACAACATAATAGCATGACCTAATGCGATGGTTCCCAGAGCCATTTTTTTAAAAATACTTTTGCATATGTTCCCGAATGCAAAATGCTTTGGGGACCAAGTTTGTGGTGGTCTGAGACAAAGCAGTTTTACTGTGACAATGCCTATAAGTAAACAATTAGTGTTAACGTGAGACGAAACAAATTTGACAGGTATAATAACAAAATCACACATTTTGGACTACTAAAAGAAGTTAGAAGAGATGCTTCTAGTATACTTCTCATGAAGCAATTGTACATGTGACAGTGTCACAATAATGCTTCAATAGAACATTGAACAAGCAAAAATTCTCAAAGAGTTTACTACTGTGATTCTTTGTACTTGATGCTTATATGCTATGAATCTTTATTTGTTGTAACGTAAAGATAATCTAGCAACAATAAAATACAAAGTATGTTAAAAGAAGTAGAATAACCTTAACTATGCAAAATGTTTTGGTACATGTATTTTAAAACCAGGAATGATATAATTTCATTTTTTGTGCTGGTAGAAAAAAGGAGAAATGGTAAAACCCAACGATGGGGAAATTTACAAAAATTCCTTTATTAATTTAATCAATTATGTAACTTTTTTAGGCTCCGACTAATAAAGCAAACAAACAGATACTGTCCAGTCTGGACTTAAAACGATTAATATGCAAACGCGCTTTGCTTATATTCATTACAACGATATGGTAATGAGTTCAATTTCGTCGGGGTCATTAAATAAGAAACTACCTGCATCACAAATAAAGAGAGCGAGAGTTTCAGCAAATTAAGTACCGTTATTGATTAATTGTACGATATATAGTATATAAGCAACATAAATATTGTGATGTATCGACTATCATTTTGGTACTCAGCTTTCCGCAATTCTTCCAGAAATAATTTTCCTGATCTTTTAAGGTACCAGATAAATAGTTAAATAGTAACTAATTCTCCACTAAACTGATTCTTAAGGTGAAATATCAACTCAGTCTACTTACAACTTCTAATCATTGCACGCTAATGCAAAACTTTATCTTTGGATGATTTATTGATTTAAAATTTTAAATGGTGTAAACTACATAACATTGTGAATAAAAAAATAATATGAAAGCGACCCATAAAGTTTTTCTGGAACGTGGTCCAAAGTATGTTGTTTTTTATAAAAAAAAATCTACATCCACATTGTTTGCATTTTGAAATTGAAGAAAAGAATTGAAAATTCTTTGATTTCCGTCATGACTATTCGTACATTCTTCTCTTGGCATACATTTGTCATAACTGTTTACAAAATTCACACAATCAATGCTATACTGTCTCTATATAGAGATGCTGGTGACGCCCTGCAGATACTTTATTCAGTGTCTAAACCTTATTTGAGGGCTGAAAATTTTCGGATAATATTTCTGACCAGTCGTTTTGAATTAAATTTATTATCTTGCGAAAAATACATTACAATAATTTTATGCTACTACTAGTCTTAGGTACATTTAAATGATTTATGTTTTATGAAAATTCAATTCGCGTTCAAACTTTAATTTTTGCGATTTGTTTTTTGGTAGGTTTTCAATTTTATGCAAAGCTAAACATTTCAACACGCTATAAAGAGAAGTAATATTAAGTATAAAAATAAATTTGATTAAGTAATAATATATTTGAGAAGTAATATTAAGTATTCCATCGGATGTACTTCCGAAAAATAAGAAATAAAGTGGCAAAATGCCAATCAGTGAAAAAACATTCAAATGTTGGATACCACTCTGAATAATTATTTTAATACAATGCACGTTTTAAATAGCATTAAATAATAAAAAATATCCACATTTCACCTAAGAATAGTTCAGAAACATAATAATATGACTGGTTACCACTCCGTTGGGGAACTCAAAATAAAGACGATAAACTAAAAATTGGGGACATCGAAAAGTGAACAGGTAGCCGATTTAAGATTTATAAAATCAATTATATATGCTAAAAACTGGCAACGTTGATATAAAAAAATTAAGCAATGTCAGTTAGATTTTTACCGACAGTTTTAGTGAGTTTTAAGGGATCAATAGATCAATGCACCATGGATATGATCGCTGAAATTGTGTATGTAGCACTTGCATAAGTGGCAGAGCAAATGAAGTTGGGATATCCTAAGAAGTATAAGATGTCGTCTTCGGTCAAAGTTAATTTCAAACATTTCTGTATTTATGGATCGGAGGATTACCAACTGCGTTTACCAACATATTATATGTATGTTTGGAATGCGTATACTTCTAATTTTTAATTTAATTAATTTTTCTGGACACTCAGCAGTGAACACAAAAGGCTGCACAATTAACTTTTGTTTAGCTTATTCTTCCCAAAAATCGATATCCTGTGTCCACAGAACATTGCTATTTCATTCTGTTTCACCGGTTTTAGTAAATTATTATAGCAGCTAATTTGGTGTAAAAATATGCAACGCAAATTCGCAATAGCAACTATTGAAGGGAGAAATTCCAATAACTGGACATTGTGATCGTTTTCAAGATTTTTAATTTATGACTAGACCGGCGCTTTATGTGTGCAATTCTAGCAATCCGGCTGTTCTAGCAATCGTTCTCTCAAACATTTCAATTACCTGCGCCTTAAAATTATTAATTTCTAGTACCAGTTATATGCTGCAGGAGGAAATAATGTTTTTTAAATATGTAAGTTATCAATGCCAATATCACATTAATTCCTGAGGGAACACCGCGTTATTTAACAAGATCCTAAAGGTATCGTTGATTGTAGTAAGTAATCAATTTAAAGAAACGAATGAATTGCAGCTACTCTTTACTTTTTAGCATTAAATTCTTATTTATCATCAACGCATTTGCATGTCCAAACAAAATTAAATTTGTACATTGTTTTTCCAAGTTTAATAGGACAATAAACCAGATTTAAAATTTAAGCTGTAATGTGTATGAGATCGTCATTAGATTTTGCAAATAACTTAATAAGGGTAGTAGTGCTGCGTTATTGTTTTAGATATGTTAATGATAGAATTTAAATGTAGTAAAAAGTTAATTTAATATTTATCAAATAAATTCATTTGTTATTTTTAAAATATTATATTTACAATAATATAATAAATTTACACTTTAATTATGTATCAAATTTACAATAATTTTATAAGTAGCTGAACCTGCGAGGTAGGTAAAAACAAACACCCGGGCAAACTTTTTAAATGTTGCTGCTATACAAGAGTTTTTTGATATCCCATCTATCTTCGATAATTGTATGTTGGGACAATAAACTGCTCGGTTGTCGCGGTACCTTAGTAAAGTCCCATTGAATTTTAAACCTCCAAAATGCACATAGAAGGGCAGCTAATCGTACTTCTGGACTTCTGGAACTATATCCGAGAGGGTTAAGCAGTACTTCCCCAGAGAACGGCCCCAATGTCTTCTATAATAAAAAATCATTCGATTTCATGGTGACCGAAGCTAATTTCACAGTCACAAAAAAGTATGCTTTCTTTGAATGCGTGAGAAAATATTCAATAAGTTTTTTTCCTTATCAACGAAAGGCAGACTGGCAACCAGAGCATTGTAAATGGCACGTATTTCCAATAAGTATTGAATGGGCAGGAAACAAGATTGACAACGAATAGTTGAAAATTTTTAGGAAGCAAACTAGTTATGGCAACTTTGGAAATGTTACAGATGTCTTGGAAAATCATAATGTACGTATTTCAATATATTTCCTTGGGAAATAAATGGCGGTCGGATAAAGATCCCACTCGCTGCTCAATTAGTCCCCTAACTGCCAGTTGGGCATAGAATAATCCCACAGCAATGCGACGACAATTAAGAGAAATTATATTTTATATCAACCAATACGCTTGGTCTGCAGTGTAGAAAGATATGGTTTGTTTTGCCGTTTAAATATATTGTTGCCGTCTGCAACCAAAACCTTTAGGGAATCGAGCAAAATAGTTTGTGGGAAATTTAACTATTGTATCCTTTATAAACTATCGATTTATAATAAAGATTTATAATATTAATTACTCATTTGATTTCGATTTTTATCTTGTTCGTTTCCCAGAAAAATGCGAATTCTCCATGATAAAGACCTAGTTTTAATTCTTGGTTACAATTTCTCTTTGAAGAAAAATGTAGTGCAGTAAATATTGTTGCTCTTTTTATGCATATTCAATCCAGAAAAAAGTTTTTTTATGCATTTCTGGGTTCCTATGTTTTCCGTTACTGTAAGTCAGTGACAATTCGTATAGTTTGCCCTCATTTAGGTTGCGATAAATAAAATTTGAAAGACTAGTCAACGAATAATATTTTACTGCTCAGATGTACTGCTTAGCCGCATTCGAGTTTTAAGCATTCCGCATTACCTTTAATTCATTTAGTTTATTTCAATGCTCTCAAATTAAAATTATGGTATCAAGCAATAGCTTGCGGTAGGTGCAGGGTGACTCAACTCGTCCACGTTCAGATAATTACTCATGATTACACTAAAGTAAATTTTTTCACATTGCTAAGGTAATACACTAACGTAGCAATGTTTTCTTATAATCCGAAGGATGTAAAAATATTTTAAACAATGAAAATACGCCAAACTACGAAATACGTGATAATACGCCAAAAACCCGAAAAACAGACATTTTACCGCCATTAGCTGTTTTCCGATATTTTTAAATTGCATGTTGTCAGGAAGATAGAAGATACCCCTCGTTTTATCGTTGGTTAACTATATTAACACACAAATCGTCACAAAACATTCGTATCTTTATTGCAAACCAAACCTCGCTCTCATGAATCGTTTAACAACAGTAATGCTTCAAAGATGACAGCATTTCCCCATTCTCGAAAATGTGTGAGCGCTGGATACTATTGATACAACGATCCATGATGAAATATCCAGTGTCTCTGTCAACTTTTCCTTTGATGTAGGTATTTCGGTTACCACGTGAGTTTATTTTTACAGAATTATTCAAAGGAATTCAATTTCCATGAGTTAAATCTAGCCAGCTTATACATTGTACATGCTTTCAAAAACGTGTACTTGGATTCAATATTTTTTGAATAATTTTACAGCTCTACGAATTCGTTGTTTTACTACCAATGCCCTGATCTAGAGTATTAGTAAATATTAGGAATACGATTTCATTCTTCATTTACCTCGTTTTTTTTCTCGGGTATAGCTACTTTTTCGAGGGGACGCGATGCATAAGCGTAATACTAATACTAATTAAAATTGAATACAATATTGTGGTAAATCGGAACTTGTGTATTTAATATTTTTGGTAGAAACCTATTTTTAGATAATCCGTGTTTCTAAAATGTTGCAGGAACTGGTTGGAAGGAAAGGTCAAGTCTCATTCATTCTATCAGTGCAACCCAAGGAAGTAAATGTAACCAACACGATTGTAGAATGGGGACTTATTGATTCTACTGTTTTTGTGCTTGCATGTTTTTTAAGTAAGGTTAAAATAAATTAAGATTTAGTTTTACTTTATTTATCGTTAGATTATACATAACTGATTTGTTGCTGAATTCAAGTAGTGCGTAAATGCGAATTGAGTTTTCCAACGAGCAGGTCAGACAAAAGTTATCTACCCATTTTTAAGTGTTGTAAGGTACTTTAAGTATAAATATTAAGTGCGCTAGTTTGGATTACCAAAGCAGATTACATTTTAAAAAAAGTAAAAGTAATTCGATGCTTGTGCTTCTAGACAGATTCGCGGCAACAACCATGTCGTCGTTATTTAAGCATATTACATTATAGCCATTTCTTCTTGCAACTTTTGCAAATTTTTCAATTCTGTCACACAAGCAAAGAAGAGACCTCAGGATTCTGTGGTAAATTTTGTATCAAAGAGTGGATTCTTGGCGTCGTAAACCATCTTTAAATATTCGAAAATTGAATAGACAATACTTTTTTGGTGGGACGAATTTGTCGAATTAAAATTGTTTTCACTTAATCACTTCACACTTCTTAGTATTTGTTGTATGTATTAGTTGGTCAAATTTAAATGATAAATTATAGAGTTAGAGTAAGAAGATGAGTGGGGACAATTTAATGATGTTACATATTTTAAAAAAAACATTTCTTGTTGTCAAATACTGTTTTGGCCATGCCATTCGTAAGCTTTATAGTTATAAGTATGAGATAGCTAAGTGCTTGGATGCCTAACGAATATTTAGGTGACTAAAAACTACCATTGGAAATAAACATACAGACGAAGAGAGAATACTAGTTTATCTGCGGTATCTGAAAACTTATATTATATCCTACACAAACAAAATAATATGTAAATGCATTGATAATAATTCCCTTTCAAGAAAATCCACATCATTATGATAATCAAGCTGAAAAGGTCAGGTTTTTTAATGGAATTTGATTTGAAGATCGTCACACACAATGCAAACAGGTACAATTTTTGTGACACATTCTGGATACACGCAGCTTACAAATAATGAACTTCCTTCAGTTTGTGGCTGTTCTAGCAATAAGAAAATAGTCAGTGAACTTCATATAAGAATATAGATTGCAATTCATTTTTTGGTGGTAAGCTTTCGTATTGAAAGGTTGCAAGTATGTCTCTGCTGACTGTATTCAATTCAAATCTAGAAAAGGCTAACAACCCAACTATACTGCACCGTAGGCCCGCAATTAATTGAGGGAAGAGGGAAAATGCAGCTTACGCCAAAGGAACGCTGTAGACAAAGAGTTTCCTGAGAAATGGAGTTCAAGTGTAGAACTTCGTTATAAAACGACTTGTCTCCAAGGAGTGATTAGAAGTTCTCAAGCAATGAAGCAACACAACATTCCTTTAAAAATTGAATCCTGTTGCGACATTTTAGTTAAAAAAGAATTCGTGAATTGAATTTACAATGAGAGTTAGTCAAAGGTGATTTCATCTAATACTGAAAAACAATTAAAAGTAGTATTAGTTTTTTTGTGGTCCAGCGATTGCAACTTGATTTATCGGTTTCATTATATAATTACTCTTGCTCCTCACCATGCACTTTCTACAAATAAATGATGACTTCGTACCACGTGGTTAACGAAAAGTCAAACTTCAAAATAAATATAAAATGTCCATCAAAATACCGATCTATAATATTATTAATAACATATTGTCTTATTTATATGTTTTTTACAGGATATTAAATTTAATTCGAAACGGCAGGCCAGAGAAGTTGATCAGAAAATAGTAAGGTTTAGACGCCTATTAAGGTATTTACGATGTTTGTAGCGCACCCACCCCATAGATATCTGTCACCACATTTAGTTGGATGCGATGATGGTTGATGAGTGAACACTAGAGAAGCGTAAAGTAGTCGGTATAGAAATAAAATTTCCAATCATCAAAGCAGGCTTAAAAATTCAGAGATAAATCAAATGAAACAGAGCTGCTTTACAAAAAACTGTTAGAACTATACTGTGCTGGACTCTGGATCTTCGTTCGAATAGACGGAAAAAATAAAGTTAATTGCAATTCCCGTGATCAAACTTGGAGATATCTAAAAAGTGGGAGATTTTGTTACAAGAGCAATAATTGATCTAAAACCTGATAACTAATCATAATTATATTATTTGCATTTTTCACATTTACACTTTGGCAATTTTGTAATTCTATCTTGTAAGAGATGCTAATTTTATTTATTTGAAAATTTATTTTGGTCGTCGTAGCTTAAAGCTAATTTTAGTTTTAATTTGCTAATGTTATTTGGTCATTTATTTGACGTCCTAGTCCTTTAGAAGGCTCCTACTCTGGTTTTAGTAGGCATTGTAAGTCTTTCGTTTCAGTAATTAAGGTTTTTCTCCAGTGTTTTCTGAATGTTTACCTGCTTTTTCTCGGTTAATTTTCGGTACAGTCAAAGAACTTGAGTTTTATGCATGCAAACATATATTTGCTTCCTTTTTTTGTAAGTTATAAAACTTACCTTATGCAATTTTTTAAATTTGAATACGAACTCCACAATTAATGCATAAATAAAAGTAAATACAGGACTGCAATGGTGTAAACAACAAAACAGTGCAAAATTATAATTGTAAAATTCAGGGGAAAAAAGTAATTTAATGCGTAAAAACATTTTTAAACTGTATACTATTTTAAAAAATCAGAATACGGTACTGCAACCAGAATTTTATTAAAATTTAACAATTAAAAGCCTCACTAATGTACCGAATATTACTCCACACAGGAGTACGAGCAATTACGAAACAGTTTTAAAATAGCTTTAATAATTTAATCACTATAGAAGTGAGACTTTGAATACTATTTACAAGTAGCTGGTCAAAAAAAGCAGCAACTTTTTAGTTCAAATTGGGAGCGTGACAAAAAATATTAACAGGCAAAATTTATGTTCCATCGTCGGTTAGTGCTTTTCTAGAACTTAAATTTAACTGCATTTCTGTAGGTAGTAATTCTCAACGCAAATAATTAGAAAAATAATTGCTAAATTATATTTACAAAGGACGAAACTGAAAGTCAAATTATTTTCACTTCACATGTCATGGTATGTCAAGGAAGCAATGTCTGAGAAAGTAACAAATGTTTTGGAGCCCAGTCGTCTGTCATGGGTTCACGCTTCTTAACTTCAGGCAGAGGAGGGAAGCATGGTTAATTGTATCATGGTGGATCAGATGACACTTACACACAGGCCACAGTCGACCTATTTTGCTTAAATTTGGGTAAGGGAGATCCGAGATATACTAAAATTGGAGTTGATGAGCTCAAGATATTTCTGATAATTAAGTCAATATACCAATGAATGCAAGGAAAACGACATTGAATTAAAAATATCACAGATAAGAGTATAGAAAGAAGCATTACTTGTTAAGTCAATAAACAGCTCATAGTCATAGCCATATGACTTAAATACATTGTATGCATTATTCAATTATGCAGCATCATTATTGCGTCAATGGAGCAGCATTTTACGGATTATCGTTGCTTGGTTTTCATATATTATTCTAAAATCTTACGCAGAAAAACCTGATTCAAGTACCTGAAACCTTAAGGAGCGATGAGGAATATTTTACTTGAATTTAAAACACGTTTTATTTGCAGCCGAAATTCCTAGCTTCACAACCTTTGCAATCTCTCTGAACAGTTTTAATTATCGCCGACGGATATTAATTTTTAAAATCGTCTGCTTTTTGTAGCATATTTAGAGATCGCATATCCCTCTCATTGAGCCAGCTACGCTAATTAAATAATTTGGATATCTCGATTAATATCTACGATGGAAACTGCAAAAAATATTATGTTTAAAATCGTTGAGGATGAATTAAGTTATCATTTTAATAAGTAGATTTGGAGGAGCGTCGTTGACAAAACTGGTTATTGCAAATAAGAATCATATTGTCACGTAGCAGGTTTCCACGTCGGCGAACAAATTTACTGAATGACTTTTAATTCCAACTTATATAGATCAAAATCTTTATTTGTTAAATGTTTGCACAAAATTTTAATAGCGTCGGGAATTGGAAGGAACAAGGTGTTCGCATTACAAATTAAGAGAAAATAATATTTAGACAATTTAATATGCTTTAGGATATTGGATTTTATTTCATTCTACAAAATAAAAGTTGTTGTACCCCTCACCCGCGGACGGAACGATGTTAGCACCTGCTCAAGATTTTTATTTTTCCTCCATATGATGATTTTTTCATCTTCAGAAAAGGGAAGAAGCGTCTAACATTAGTAAAATATGCAGGATGTCACAGAGTAAGGGTAAACCAATCTTTTTAAAGACTCTAAAGACAATATGTGTCATAATAAAAAATGGTAATACATTAGAAAGGAACAATTAGTATTTCTCCCTCGACATCCTCAATATTCTGCTTTCATTGTTTTCTCTACTCCCCGCATTATTAGTTAGAGTCAAATATTTTGAGTTTTCTATGTATACAACATACAAGCATATTTTATCTCGTTATTTCTCTCAGATGCAAGATATAAACCTTGTCGGATGCAATTTTTTATTTGTAAACCCTCGTATTTTTGGCGGGAAAAAAGTTTTACGCTGAAGTAGGGTTGTTTTGAAACAAAGCCCCAAACACTGCAGAATGTCTACTGATTAAAATATGTCGTTTGCTTATGTCATATTTGTTGCAAAATATTTTGAGCTTGAGATTGAATTGATTTTTGTAATGATTACCAAGAATCCAGGAGCCATCTCGAGCTGTCACACAGCCTGCAAATGTATGTAATCGTAGTTGACATATTTTTCAATCACACTCCACTTTCCCTAATAGGCGCATCTGTTGTCTTGGAGGAGTCGGCTCTTTTTAAGCTCTGAGAGGCCCAAAGGTGCAATTTTCATCTTCGCAAATGCAATTACAATTACAAATTTGGTTCCGGTCTATGTATACCTTTTTTATTAATTATGATATAATCCTTCGTCTTGCTGCTTTCCTTTGCTTCGTGACTGCTCCCTTTGCATTGGCATTATAGTGGACTTTATCATGTTTCAAGCCCTCACAATTAATTTTTAGAGTACCAATGAAGATTCAGGGAAATTTGAAGGTATTCGTTGGCCGATTTATTAATGAATACGTTATTTGCAGTTCTAATTCAAGCCTTAAAATCTAATACACAGATTTTTGATTGAGTATTTGCTGTTTCGTTTTGTTAATAAGGTAGAAACTAGATACTTATCATGGAGGGCTATAGCTTTTATTTAGCTGATCCTTGCCAAAAAATCAATTTTCATGTCTGAAAGCAACAATATTTGTTTTTGCTACATTACTATGAAAAAAGTATTATATCAGCTAATTTGTTACATGAAAAATCATGACACATAAGTAGCCAATGGTAAGTATGGCAAGGAGGAAACTGAGCGACTGGACATTGTGATCGAACGCTCACACTAGAAGTGAAGATTATTAATGTTTCCTCCTGAGAATAATGTTGTACAAAAAGATAAAAATATCTAGCTCGAACCTGTTTAAAAACAAAATAAAATTACCGCAAAATCGTCAACACTTAATTCCAAAATAAGCAAGGAGGAAATACCGGAAGTATTGTTGTAGACAGAAGCGATTTTACATTGAAGAGATTAAAAATGTTTGCTAGTGCAGTAAAAATCGAAAATTATTAAGGAAATTTATGTAATAGCTTAAACGCCGGTTATGATTTTTTTAAATTTAATAAGTAGTGAAGATATAATAGATATCAATAAACCAAACTCTGTATGTGCTAGTGAAACGTAAGAGGATTACATGATGTACAAAGTTGCTTCCAAATATTTAAAAGTTTCAACCACATCAATTTTATCATTATTATTAAATTCCAATTTACTAACTAACAGTCCTTTTGATCTATGATCAATATGGGACCAATATCATTTATGTACAAAGAAAAAATTAGTGAGCCGAGACAACGAGACAACTTCCGGCGGAAGTACCAGCTTTAATGATAAATGAGCTCGAGATGAAATCCCCGTTTTTAATTTGAAATTGTCTCTCCCTAAAATAATTAATGGGAAATGGGAACTCTTATCATAAATGGTTCAATTTGCGTATTAAGTTTACTCATTAATTTTTTAATTAGTACCGGATGGTCAAGCCTATCAAATTGGATGTGGATATTGCTTCGGTAAGGTCGGTTTGATTTTGAAAAAGTGATTAAACAGATGATGTCACCAGAAGGTTAAAAGCGGAACTACGTTAATAAATTAGTCTCGTTTACATCTGAAATACAGCTTGGTGGTGTTACTAAAAGCTTTCGACCAGATCTGTAGAGTTCTTCTGTCACCTTTTAACAAAAATAAACTCTTTCTTCCTGCTTTAAAAATATTATCTAGTGATTGAATTTATACCTAAATTTCTAAATTATATTGATAGTTGGAAAGCATAAATTATAAACTTTATTTGTTTTCAGTAACTTCTAGGTTTAAAATTAAGACATTGTTTTCTCTCTCGGCAATATTAGAAGTTCCTTAAAGTTACCAATACCAATATCCAAGCCATAAGGCTTTTCCGTTTAATTTCACAGCACGAGATCCCCATGTTAGCGACACCTCTATTTACTCCGCCTCACAAAGACGTCCTCCTGTTGTTATCACGACCACCACATCCTTCTTCATTTCTTCCACAGTTATCAGCAAACGGCTAAGGATCCCCACAACTTAATTCACCTGCCCCATCACCGTCTCCTCCAGGCTCATTAAACGTGAATCTCTGTCTTCTCGAATACTTCACCGGCTGAGATGGCGGAGGACAGCACTATCGACTACAGCAACCACATCCATATTTTATCTTCTCCACGTTCTCGAAGCATTCAACAGTATAGCATTACATCGGACCGTTAGGAGCCCCTCCAGGAACATATTAGATAAGCTCCTCCAAAACGTCCACATTCCTCAACCGCTGAGCTGACAAGTCCGTAAAATGATTTTGCGGTGTGATGCAGATCATTTGGCAGGGTGGAAGAAAAGGGCATCGACGGACAGGAGAAGGAGCTGGAGGCTTGCAGCAGTTCTGTTTCGAAGGAGCTGGACAACATGAGGCGGCAGCCTTTTTTCCTTCGTAGTGCACAATAATCAGCGAGTTTGGAGACGCCACCGGAGCTCTCACTGGAGGAGGGGCTGCACATTGCAGGGGTGTAGAGGTGGGGATTGCAGGAAAAGTTGGCGATGGGGGAAAATGGGGAACAAAATGATGGACGCTGCATTTTACTTCATGTTGAGCTGTTGAAGATCGTGTCAAATTACTACAAAAATTTTGAGGTACCACAGCGTTAACTGCCCCAAACAATCATAGGTGTTTTTTTAACTAGTCGGTTGTCGGAAACGCTGCTCAACAATAATTTGCACTGAACAAAAAACGACCAATTCATCTGTGACAAATTTTAATTTAAAAAATAATTTTGTTTTTTGCAATTTTTACACAGAAGATGGCAGTTTTTGGTGTACAGCCTTTGATAAAACATCTGCAACCCTGGACAGGGTGATAATAGCAGAATCTATCTGCGAATTTGCGAACTACCCCATCTACTTTACATGGGTAGAGACTTGCAACTTCGCCGTTCGTGGTGTGTAAGTTATTCAAAAAAAATTGCTTGACTTTGTCCACCAACAGTATAAGATATATCGAAGTAAAATGATAGTAAGTTTATGGGCATATATTCGCATTATAAATGTATGAATGAACTGAACTTAATATGTTGCAATGTGGTGAAGATTTTTCGAAAAATGGTTCATGTGACCGAAGTGCCCTGTAGCCAATGTGCTCTGTAAATTGCTCTTCGGTCGAAGTCACGAACCTGTTTTGTGTAAGACTACAAATATAGCTGTCGGTCTGATTTTTTTTTCATTTTACTCTTGTTGGATATTTTATAAATATGTACGCAGATTAACGATTTGCGAAATACTGTGGGGTTTTCAGAAATAATTTTTAGCCGTATCTACCAAAGTAAGCGGAACTCCCAATTAAAAAATTAAAAATCAATTAAAAAATGAACAATTATTGATTATTATTGTCTGATGGGATGGGAAGAAATTCTGAAGTTTTGACAAAAAAAAAACTTTCCAACTATGATTGCAAGATGTATTCCAAAATGATATTGAATTTATTTTCCGGATTAGCAGCATGAATATGGCAAAAAACATAATGTATGTTACACGAATTGAATCAATATTCTTGGTTTTGATTTCAAATTTCAAATTTTTAAAACAAATTTTTTATTATCTTCTGGCCGAGCTAAGTGACAAGATGGATGTCAAATTGTTAAGAGTGGTTAAATATGTGTTGTCAATAGCAACTTGCTTAAATAAAGAGTATATTTATAATCGTTTTTAAGGGTTCTTGGTCTATTTAAAATAACTTCTGAATGTTTTGTTACTTTAATGATGCATTGTATTAAATATTCAAAATATTTATCGAGTTTATTACTTCACTTTACTTCATGACCATATAATATTTATTTCTATCCTCTTAAAAATAAGTTACACCTCAAAATTACTTCTTTTATGATTTCATAACTGAACAATATATTTTTATTCGTTTTTGACGAGTATGACGATGTATTATCTATAATTTCTCTCATTTATCTCCACCTTTTCTTCTTACTCAACTGGG
>JAQIWO010000255.1:0-16971 GCA_034695405.1 Entomobrya muscorum
GTCTGCCAATCTTCTTGCTGGCTGAGAGGTGCTGTGGCTTCAGCATTTTTGAAGGTGGACAAGGGAACCTAAGTAGAAAATAAAATTTAAAATTGAATTATGAATTGTATTTCATTATTTATGAAGTAAAAGTGCATAAATGTATCTGGCTTACAGCTTGAATCACAACCGAACACAGGATCACGAATAACACCCAAATAAATTGGAAAGAGCCGAAACTAGCCATTTTTTACGATGAATGCAAGCAAATAAAAATCCTTAAAATTTCTGTTGATCAAAATGTGTTATTCTTAAAAAAGGAGAAGGAAGCGACGGAATCTAGTAAAGTTTTTGCGGTTTTATATATACCAAATCATTTTTAGATCACAGGAAAAGGCACAGCAGCTAATAATGAGCTGGTTATGATCGGACATGTAAAATCTTACCTAACCATGTTGTAATGTTTATCCGGGATCAAAAAATATTTTAGTCCCATAGGAAACCGTGCTTGTACCCAGGATCCAAATTGGTTCCCAAATGATTTTCTCTTCATTTTTTGCTCACCAAGGTTTTGTTTATCAAGCGGTTACTAAATAGATTGTGACAATACTTTTCGCTCACTTTTGCACACCATGGCTCATTTTACGCTATTTACATTTTGGTCACACGCAAAACAAACCTCGTATCCCAGGACATTTGTAAGATTTTGCATGCCCGGATATTTAATACGTGTATGCATAGGTACGTAAGTACATGTATACATACATACGTATGTGCTATAAATGAATCACGTATTTGATTAAAAGTACAGTGGACGTCATTAGATTTATATCCTATTGCCTATTGTTCTCCAGACATGAAACGATTACGTAACCAAAATGTGCTATTTTAAATAAGAACCGAGATCATTGTCACCATTTGTATGAGAATATCAGCAAAAACTTCCGAAAATACAGAAAAGAAAATATCAATGAATTATACGAAGAAGATAAAATGAAAAGAAATGCAAGCTCATCTCATGGAATGATTTGCTTGGACTCTAGACCCCCTAAAGTTCTCTTATTAGATTAAAACTAGGACGAGAAGCGTGTAATGTCTGAAGTATGGCTGCTGAAAGATTCAAGAAATAAAATAACAGCCTGTTGTCTTGTTTTTATGGACAATTTCGGAAATTCCGTGTACACCGGCACCCTGGCACAGGTAGGCTGACAGACAAAAAGCTGATATCATTAACTACCTTTCGCAATCTTACAGGGCTTTCGGTAGTTGATAAAATAGTTAAAAATGCATCATGTCCACATATTGTACTATATATTTGTGTCTGGCGTTAGTTAGGTTGTTCACAAAACAGACATTCAAAAGCGTAAGTGGAAAATCTTACGCTACGGCGTTCGAGCGTTTTTTCGGAATAGTCTTTTTTAGACTTTTGAGTCACCCAGGATCCACTTTTATATGTTTTAGCTCACATGGGATGGAAAAAGGAGATTTTTTTCACCCGAGATTCAGGTGATCGAAAAATTTGCGCTTCCTGGACATTTGTAAGATTTTGCACATCCGCTCAAAATAGGCTTTGATTTGTAGATTCATCTACTTTTATTTTTAAGATATACAAATGTAGGTATATGTACCTAGTTAGGTTACGCTTACAAAAATATCGAATGAGTGAATATGGTTTTGAAGCTTGCCAGTATCATCAGGATCGTCATTGTTGTCATTGTTGAATATAGTATTGCACATTGCAACGCATGCTAATTGATAAAATATTAGGTTAAAGGGAAATGGGGCTTTCATTAGCAACAAAGTAACAAGTAATGGCTCTGTTTTGTGAGTCACGTACACGGGTATTACAAATTTCATATTAATTTGGAATTACTATGATGATGACGTTCTATAATTAGAGCTTTATACATACAAAAGAAATCACATAGGATTATAAATGACATCGCAGTTTTTCTCTGGGTATAATAAACTAACAATCTTGAAGCATGCGTCATGCGTTTTGAATTGACAAGGACGCTGAATGTCATGGAGTTTTATGCAATATGCCTTCTTGGCCATCGTCTTAAGTATACATTTTTGAACAATTTTCCATGTGAGGAAAATTCTATTTTATTCTAATTAGAGTTTACCACAGAAGCCATTCAACTTTAATGTACACACGACATTTATTGATGCTCAGTCTTCTAGATTTATTATTTAGTTGTGCTTACATGAACACATCATCTCTAGCTTTCTCACACTCCAATACAAAATGCCGTTGAAAGCATCCATTATGCAATTAAACTTCAAAGTTCTAAAATTCATTTGGAATTATGGAGTTTGGTCTGATGTTTGGAGCACACGGAACTAGCTCGTGAGGGCGATGTCGTCTTGCGTGGATGAGCCCATAAAAAATTATGTACAGAAAAGATGCATTCATGAGACAGCCACCTGTTCAATGAGATTCTGTTTCACAGCCCAACACACATTTTTTATGCTCATATCTCAAACAAGTGTTTTTTCTTTCTCTATGTTTATTTTCTGTTGAATGGCCAACTCTTGAGATTCCTGCGAACTATTATCAATATTGGTTGTAAATTACAACCAATTAGGTTTTTTTAAATATGACCATAGTTACAACATCACCTTCTTGTATCACGATAGCGACAACTCATGAATCCTCGAAATGCATGGAATCAACACGCAAGGAATGACGCACGCTCAAGCGATCCATTTAAAAAGGAGGAGGGCGTCCTCCAGTTGACCAAGATGGGAAACTACTGCTCTCGTTTTGAAGCTCATGTGCATATCGAGAGGACGGAAAGACGTCATGAAAATCACCACTTGTTAATTAGTGGCTTCACCACTTGTTAATTTTGTGTAAATATGTAGTGATACTTACATATCAATAAATACCTTTATAAATATTCAACATTCTTTTGCTGTAATTCCATAACATTTGAATCTTAACAGGAAACCAAGTCATTTACCATAAAACAGTTACATTTACTAATAATTCATGAACAATTACACTTTTCGTTGGTAAAAATGTATTCAACTCCTTTCCATTTAGGTAAATATTTTGGTTTCTCATTGTAAGTGTTAGTTGTGTGTTGTGTTGTGACATGACATTCAGTTAAAAAGTTTATTTTCTAGCAATAGCCAAGGTCCTCTATAATAAAAAGCAGCAAAGCAGTCTGCCACATGCATTTTAGCATTATAGAGGGACTTGGAACAAACAGCTTGCTGACCAATTGCCATTCACTATATATACATTTTCGTTCATTAACTGAAAAAAAGTATTTTTCATTTGGTAAGCTGTGAGTAGGTAAATTGACCCCGTCCCGTCTGGTCTGCTGCGATGCAACGACCTGTTTCTCCCAAAGTCACAGTAGTAGCATTGGCTTCTATGCAATTTGGGAATCCAGATTCAGGTAGAATCCTGACTGGATGAGTTATAGCTGCAAAAAAATTACCACACAATGCAGTATGGTTTTAATGAGTATCTTGACACTAACATGAGTAAGCTGGTAAGCCACAGCCCTCAACTCAGCACATATCTAAACTCCGATTGCAAATCCAAATATTTTGACAGTAATAACGAGCAGCTATTTTATGAGGACTATGACTTGACTTTTAGAGAAATGACGATGATGATAGAACGCCGCAGGATATGTGATGACGAATTGGCCATGTCACATGTATTTCATATAACATGATGCAATTGCGACCCATATCCTAGATTATTTTTGCTTGGTTCTTGTAATGTTCATCATTCATTAACGATGGTGCGACCTTTCATATAATAAAGATATCAATACTTGAAGTGTACACACATACACACGTGTGGAATGAGGAGTTAATAAGGTCACAGTTATATCTTTTCTGTTACATCTTCTCATTGGTTGACTCGCGTGTTTTGCTGGGGCCATTATTTTTTATTAGCAGTTTTTGTATTAGAACGGCAGAGAAATGACGGAAAAGTGGATCACAACAAGCCTGGTTTTGTGCATTTTGATAGCATGGGTTCGAAAATTATTATTACACATATCCATACACTCACAGTAGGTAGACACGCCAGCCAGAGGTTGGTTCTTCCGGTTCACAAATAAAATCATAAATTTACTATTTGATTATTTTAGACATGCGCATTACCCCTACAAAAGAGTCCTGGAGGAGACCAGGATTCCGACGAGACGGACTCTGATGAGGAGGAACAGACAACTAAACAAGCTGCAGTTCAGAACGCGACAGATCAAGAATTAACAAATAAAGCTACCCAATTTTTAACCAGGGTGAGAATATATTTTGCATGTTATTACTTGGTTTTCAAGTTGAAATATGATTAACCATTGATTATTTTACAGTATTTTTCCAATCATGGAACCGAGATTCCACTTCACATCCCCACAAATCTAAACCATACCATTGTCATCACAGTCGTCCCTAACAATGGAAGCAGCAGCGCTTATGAAACAGTCGGCTCAAATGTTCAACCCTCTTTCGGCGGGGATCTTCCAGTGTACTCGCCACAGAACCTGCAACAACTTCAAGCTTCCTCAAACCCCCAACAGGTGTTCTCTCAACAGCTGCAGCAACAAATTCAAAATCCTCCGTCACAGGGACTAGGTACTCCAGTAAATTTGACCCCAGTTAAGGAACTATTTGGATTTGTACGTCAGGACCAACTTGGAACCAGTGCCACCCATGAGACTACACAACAACCGGAAGTTGCTTCGCCTTCTCCTTCACCCCGCCTGAGAAGACGTAGGTCCACAACTACAGCTGCTACACCAGCAGCTCCAGCTCCTCCAGCTAAGGAACAACCTGTGGATAACATTGAGGATGCCATTTTGGAAGCACTGTCAATAGCTGAAGATGGAAGTGGTCAGGGACAGCAAAGCTCGGGATCCTCAGCTTCATCATCAGTTCCATCTTCCCAAGCGAATCTCAATTTTGAAGCGTTACTCCAATCTGGCGCGATTCCCGGACTTTATAATAATAACGGTGCTATTCAAGTTCCCAGTAATTTTGGACCAGTTTATATTCAACCTGGAGATCAATCCACGGGGGCATCATCCGGTGGCACAGTTTTTGTGAATCAGAATACACCGGCTCCTCAGCAGCAAGTAGCTCAGGCTCCTCAAGCTCCGCCTTCATTTCCAGGGTTCACTTTGAATCCTGTGCTTCTTCAGCATTTAGCCTCTATTTCTTCCGGTTCTTATTCGAATCCAAATTCTAATGAGGATGGCAGTACTTCACAACAGAGACCACAGGGTGCTGCAATTAGTGCGGTTTCAAACATCATTGGATCTATTTCTCAGGGAAATCTGGGTGGCGTCGTACAAAATACTATTAAACTGGCGGAAGCGCCGGCGATTCAGAATACAGCTAAGCTGGCCACTGTAGCCATTCTACATAATGTTTTGCAGGGACTAAATCCCTGTAATTTCTTGGGAGGCTGTAGACCAAGACCGGCCCTTAAGAAAAATAATGAAATTTAAAATATTTATCTTTATTTTAATTTAATTTAAAATAGTGACTGAAATCATAGTCAATAACTGTAAGTGAATTTTACCGTATGTCCATGTGAATTAAAATGAATGATTAATTGTCGATGCTGTGCTCATTGTTTTATTTGGTTAGTACCGTCTACGAAAATAACAACATATACAAATAAATTAGGGCTCGAGATTACATTCGAATGCATACTTCTGTGCTTCTGGATGAGTACATATAATACGAAGATAAGACGATGAATACCTACTTACAACTTGCATTTGTTTATTTTGCATAAATAACGGGTTTTTGTGCATGTTTTTACTCTTATTCTAATTCTGAAAAAAATTTCTAAAGTTTTAGTTGTATGTATCATAAAGCACGAACTAGTCACGAAATAATATTATTTTGTGAAATAAATGTTTTCAATGTTTTCGTAACATAATTTACGATTTTAAGGAAGAACAGCATAGGAAGCAACGGGTATGGAAAATCTTACGCCACTCAGAAACAGTGTGGCAGCAAACAGTAAGGCTTTATTGGATACACCCGGGATCGAACCGAATCCTTGTAGAAAATGGGTCCCGGGTGACCAAAAACAGCTCATGTGTGACTAAAATCCAGACTGCCGAGTTTGCTCCCGGGTACATGCCCCGTGTCCCGAGTTAGGAAAAAAAATTCTAGATCCCTGGTAAACCCTGAAACATCATTGCTGTGTTTCGTAAGATTTTGCACGCCGCCCCTAAACTTCATTAGAACTAAAGTCTTGTCAGTTGTCGATGTGTGTAAATGTTACATAAAGAATTTTTAGAGGCAAAATATTACTTACATAATTTAGCATATTACACAAGTCATAAAAGCTCTAAATAATTGGAAATTAAGTGGTTAGTATTGGAAATTGAATTGCATATTTTCGCTCATTTTTCCTGCATATATTTCGAGCCCTACCGAAAATAATGCACTTCGACAATTAGATTCAGAAAATAAGGAAGTTCATGTTTACATTTCCATGATCACATACAGATAACTAATTCAGCAATGCAATTGCATCTAGAGCAAGGAATACTTGCAAATTCCCGTTAGTCCTTCTCATCAATCATTATTTTCATGCAATGCTCATCCTGGCTATTCTCCGTTCTCCGATGCTGAGTGGGAGGGCATACATACGCTCCACTACCAAAACACAATGAAACAAAGATAATCACATACAAAAAAAACAGACCACACATAAAGCTGTGTTCTGAAAGCTTCATTTTTTAGTTTCGTCAGAACTCGAAGGTTGCGGAACTCGGCTTATTTATTTATTGTGCCTTAAATCTTTTTGATTATAGGTACGTCAGTGGTCAATCCATTTGATTTTAATGATGGGGCACCAAGGTCAGTCCCTATTCTTTATTGTGTCCCTGCTAGTCACATTATTGGTGAGTGTGGTCGTTGCCGAAAATGTTACTGATATAAAGACTGAGGTGGAAGAAAAGGGGACACCGGAAACGAACCAAGTAGCTTCACAGTCGCACTTGCAACCGGAAGCATTTCGGCTATGGATTGAGAAACAGGAGAATAGAGTCGTGCAAAAGATCATGGACAAGATCAGTAGTCCGGATGACTCCATGATGCAGCATGAAGCCAAAGTTGCGGTCGCAAAGGTAGGTTTTACTATGCAATCAAATTTCATAAAAGATCCATAAAGATTCTAAATTAAAGTACATTCCTATTTTTAGTATCTTGTGAACGTCACATTTATCGCGATGACCAAAAGACTTGAAACTCTGAAGCAAGGGAGAAAGCAGGGATTCTTTCCGGAAACGGCGGCCCTTCCAGCCTCAGCCCTACCTGACACCACTGTGCTTATCAACCAGTTGAAGTCTATTGTCACCCAAGCAGCTGAGAATATTACTGCGAAAACTACAGAAGCGTCCATCCCACAAGCGTCCATCCCTCAAGCGTCCATCCCTCAAGCGTCTGTCCCACACGCGCCTCTCTCAGAAGCGTCCGTCCCGGAAGCGTCTATCACACAAGCCCCCATCCCGCAAGCGCCCATCTCACAAGCGCCCATCCCAGAAGCGTCCCATTCCGAATCTCCCCTCCTGGAAGTCTTAATGTTTAATGAGGAGGGACCAGCCAGCAATAATACTGGGTTGCCATCATCATCTCATTTAATCACTGAAGGATTCCCATCATCTTCAATAATTGAGGAGACATCCGAAAGCAGCACGAATGAAACGGAAACAACAACAGTGTCCTCGACAAGCGCAAAACCTTTATGGGAAGAAATATTGACATTTAATTTCTCTTCAGCTTTAATGGGTGGCACTGAAGGTGCTGACTTATTGAAGCGCTTAATGGGAAATGAGGGAGGAAGTGGGGACCTATTTAGTAGGCTTAACTTGACAGCCTTGGCAAGTGGAGGTGGTGGCGAAGGTGGAAACCTATTTGACCGATTAAACCTAACTGCTCTTGGAGGAGGTGGAAACGGAAGTTTATTTGACCGGTTAAACTTGACCGCCCTTGGAGGTGGGAATGGAGGTGACCTCTTTGAAAGACTCAACTTGACCGCTCTTGGTGGAGGTGGAAACGGAAGTCTATTTGACCGATTAAATTTGACCGCTCTTGGGGGTGGCGAAGGTGGAAACCTATTTGAGCGACTGAATTTGACCGCTCTTGGAGGTAGCGAAGGTGGAAACCTATTTGACCGATTAAACCTAACAGCTCTCGGAGGAGGTGGAAACGGAAGTCTATTTGACCGACTGAACTTGACCGCCCTTGGCGTTGGAAGTGGGAGCGAAGGTGGAGTGAATCTATTTGACCGCTTAAACTTGACCGCTCTCGGAGGCGGCCGGAATGGCAGCTTATTTGACCGACTCAACCTGACCGCTCTCGGAGGTCGGAATGGAAGTCTCTTCGAGCGCCTTAACTTGACCGCTCTTGCCGGCAGAAATGGAAGCCTCTTTGACCGCTTAAACTTGACCGCTCTCACGGGCAGAAATGGGAGCATATTTGAGCGCCTTAACTTAACAGCTTTAAGGGGCGAGGGAGGTGGAATATTCAATCGTTTCAATTTTTCATCTCTTGCAGGAGAAGGAGGAAACATTAACATTACTGAGCTCTTAGGCCGGCTCAATTTCTCAGCAGGTGCCATGGGCGGCGAAGGTGGTGGTGGTGGTGGTCTACCATTCAATTTACCGCCACCTCCAGAAGGTCTCTTTAATTATCCTACGCCGCCACCCAAGAATGATTCTGTGAGGCTCTCGCAAATGTACTTGGGCAGTCAGGTGGAAAAATTGATGGGGAACATTGACGCCACTAATTTGACGGGCATTGTGGAAACAACAATTAACATTGCTACGCCAGCAACAGTTGGTGTGTTTATTAATGCGTTGCTTAATATCATACTGTGTAATCCGCTGGATAGATTTAACGGCAACTGTGGGATTGAATAAGACTATTAATCTCTGGAATCTCCGCCTCTTAATTACAATAATAATATATCAATTCCAATTTATACGCTGTAAGTCTTTATTTTATGCTATTGTTTCAAACTGTATGCAACCATTATCACTGGTACTCCTCTCAAACCAGAACATTTTTTATGACTGAATTTAACTGAATAAAACATGATGATTGAATGCAGAATTCGCAGCAGCCGGTGCATTTCGTATATCCTCATTTCTTTCTACATTTCGTGGCATTGGTTGAGTCAATTCAATTCTGGATAAGGTTAATGTCCGGAGTTTTTTATGTTGTTAGGTTGTGCATACATCTCAGTTAGGACTGTAGACACTTTTAGAATAGGTAATATATTTTGAAAACAAAATGTTTAAGCAGCAAATTTTTCATTTTTGTGTGGTGTCAATAACCGTTGGAGTTTTCATACACGTAAGAAATTTGATATATTTTGGCTTAATTGGCTTTAATTAAAAGTAACTTTTTTATGGAAGTATGATTGAAAGTGAATAATTTAATGGATTTTTTTCATAAAGGTCAATGGAGCGTCACTGGATAGCTCAACAGGAGAGCAAGTAGCAGCAATTCCATTAGAAAATGAACAAAGGCAGGTGACCCTTCAAGATCTGAAGGAATACATTCAGCCAATTTTGTATCAAAAGTTTCTTCGCACTCCAGGCGACTCTCAGGTTCTTCAACAGGCAAAGAATGTTGTCTCAGAGGTAAAACTGCTATAAACATCTAAAAACATGAATAATGAAGAATACAATTTTTTATTCTGTACTCTCCGGACGTGCAAAATCTTACAAATGTCCCGGGAACGCAATCTTTTTCATGCAAAGTTTGACCGTCCGATTCCCTGGGAAATTTGTGGCCTGGGTTACATGTTTTCGTTCCGTGTAAAAAAAAAAGATTTTAGACCCCGGGTACCGAGTTTTGTGTCTGATGGGAAAAAAGATTTTCAATCCTGGATACAGGATTAATATCCTGTGTGAAAAAAATTTTTTATCCCGGGTTGGTAT
This sequence comes from Entomobrya muscorum, assembly GCA_034695405.1. NCBI lineage: Eukaryota > Metazoa > Arthropoda > Collembola > Entomobryomorpha > Entomobryidae > Entomobrya > Entomobrya muscorum. Next base: position 9,924 of record JAQIWO010000255.1, read on the forward strand.
CCTGCGAGGAAAAGGATTTTCAACTCCGGGTACCGGATTCGTGTTCTGTGCCAAAATAAGGAATTTTTGATTCCAGATAAAAGCTGCAGCTGCGTAAGATTTTGCACGTCTGACATTCGTTATGTACATTAATGTGTTATGTTTTTTTTTAACTTTTCAATAGTACTTGGCAGATTCCCTTGTCGAATCTGTAAAAAATCTACCTCCTCAACCAGAATCTCTAAAACCGACTCTAAAGCAAGCGACAAATACGACAAGACAGACTGCATCAAATACGATCACCTCAGCAGGCGCAAGTTTAATTCAAGCTGTATCAGGAGCGGCTGGAAATAGGACTCGACCTTCACAACAACATGTTTTTAATCAGGTGGACAGCATCATACAGAATGTTAATGGGGCGAATATCACAGGAATTGTTGATCAGGTAATTTATAAAAATCAAAAAATCCTTCATCTCCTAAAAATAATTATTTTCTTGTATTATTTTTTAAATACTTTAAACTTTTATAATTAAAGGCGCTACTCATCCGAGCCCCTGCACCTGTACGACAACTTGTAAATGGGATTCTGAACACGGTTCTATGCAACCCATTCAACAGACTTTGGAACAACTGCGCTGGCGGTGGAAGTCTTCTTTTTGGACCTCGCACTCCATAAAAATTTATCGCTGTTTATTCTGCAAAATCTACAAATTCTGATTTGATTGAAAATTAAAACATTAAAACGAGAAAGAAGTTTTTGCTTAACTTATTTATATTTGAAGTTACGTCATCATGAGCATTTTGTGCATTCATTAAGTCATTAATTTACTCAATCTCCAAATATATATTTTTTTCATTTAACGAACAATATGCGTATCTAAAATACGTGGTAGTCATTCCTTTCGCAATGCACTGATATATTCTCAATAAATGATGGACTGATTATCATACAATGCAACTTGCAATGAATTTTTCTGCAACATGACCTCATTAACCTCTTATTATGAAGCTAGATATCTCACAATATCGTCATCATATTTACTAACGACAATATTATGACAATTACTTCATTATACATACCTACAAAAAAATGAATGCATACGAAGATATATTATTATGATTCGCCATTTATCACTATAGTCAAGTCAGCACAAGAATGGCGACTGTTGCATATCAGTGGATAGGCTTTCTAGCCGTGTTAATATGTGCTGGTTTTTCACAGGTAAAAATTCAAACTTTTGTAAAGAATTTGTCATTTCCAAAAATTTAAATTAATAATAATTTTATTTTTAACAGGCTGAAGAAACTGAAAATGAGTCTGTGGACCTTAAAGAATATAAATCCATTGAGGATGAACTGCTTGACCGCCTAATCGAAACGGACGATGGACCATTCGAAAGGAAAATAAAGAAACTTCTTGCTGACGTAAGCGATACTAGATGGATTCCATATCTCATGTTGCCCCAACTTTTGAGCATGTAAAAAATAAGTTGGTTTTAATTTTTATTTTTTCAGTATCTTCTGGCCACCGCTGTGGAATCAGCCAGTAATGCGTCTATCGAAGAATCCTCCGTAGATCTTGGGAGGGCTCTCCAACAACAACAGCCAGGAAACTATTACCCACCTCCCCAACAACAGCAACAACAGCCCCAAATCGTTTACGTGTACAATACACCAGCACCCACAAGGACCAACGAGAGAACCCGGCGACCTGCCAGAACTCGCCGACCCAGTCATCATCACAATCATCATCACGAAAGCAGCGAAGAGCGAAACACGCAGCCACCTCAACAGCAAATTGTTCAGCCAGTTTACATTCCACAACCTGCTTATCAACCATATCCTCCTCAACAGCAGCCTCCTTACAATCCCCAGTATCAGCAGCCTCAACCCCCTTACAACCCGCAATATCAACCAGCACCCCAACAGCCTCAGTATCAACCGGCTCCTCAGCAGCCTCAGTACCAACAACAACCAGCTTATCAACCACCCCCGCAACCCCAACAGCCTGCTTATCAGCCACCTCCACAACCTCAGGCGCCTCCACCGCCTCAACCCCAGGCTCCTCCAGCCCCTCAACAAGCACCTGCGAAAGTACCCCTGGATACTCCCCAGGATTCTATTGCTGGCTCATCAGTATCCAGTCCTTCACAAGCAGCTGCTCCTACACAGACTTCACCTCCTACCCAGAATGCCTCCATTCCTCAAACTCAACCCATAGCTCCACCCCAACAGCCACCCACGCTTATTCAAGGAGGTGTCCAGCAACCAGGTGGAGCTCCCCTGCCACCCCCGCAACAACCGGCTCCACCGGCTTATCCCCAGCCAGTGTATCCCCAACAGCAACAACCATACCCTCCTCCTCAGCAGCAGCAGCCACCCCCAATACAGGTGGTCTACATTGATGCGAGCACAACCCCAACACCTCGACCAACAGGGCCAACAACTACTCCACGTCCTCGCCCAAGCCAGGAACATGTGTATGGCCAAGTAAATAAAATTTTGGATAGTGTGGCAACAGGAAATATTGTGGGGATTGTGGATGCATCCTTAGGAATTCGGACACCAATGCCTACTAGAAACTTTGTGACGGGGATTCTCAATACTGTTTTCTGTAATCCTATTAACAGGTTGTTGGGCAGGTGTAGAGGGAAAGAGTAATATTGTGAGATAAAAATGTATCAAATTTTAATTCCTAAATAAACGAGCATACAAATGGATAGATCATAAATCGTATATATTTTGCATTTACAAAAGAGACATCACTAATTTTTTAAATTAGTTTTTTTTTTGGGGGAAAAGTCAACTCTCAGCTAAAAATGTACTTGGTAGCGTGATTAAAATGTATATTTGCACTCTTCGTCCCCTTTCCGTTCCGTCCGTCCCTTTCAGAGAATATTTACTAATATTTTTTTTTACAAAGTCAATAGTTTTTAAGTACCTAATTTATTTTATGGTGTACATACTTGGATAGGAGATGTACACAGTGAGAACAATCGGGTTGGATTGGAATGAAGTTTCTTCAGCCTGTTCAATTCATGTGCTTTCATTACCCAAAAATTAATGAGAACCAAAAGAATGAATTGAAAACCATTGTTCTTTAAAGGACAGAGTAAAATTTATTTTTTTAGACACAGAAATAATTTTCTTTGAAAGGTATGCATATCTTCTTCATACATAAACAAACAAACTTAACAAACAAACATAAACAAAGCGATTTTGTGTAGTTGCTAAATTTAGCTCTGCATTTGTGCGGTTCAGTATTGCCAGCAGAAATAATCCGAGCAGCAAAAAGAAGCCTTGCCTACAGGCAAAAAAAGCTTTAATTCATTTCAAAGACAATGCAACCACTAAAATTCACAGATGAAATCATTTAGGTAAATAATTTTATTTGAAAGTGCTGAAACAAATAATTTTAAATAGGGACAATAAAGTTAAATCATTTTTGCGTTGTTATAGCAATGTATTTTTAATGGCAGAAGTTTCCATTCAATAGGAACTGCAATTGAGCGGCACAATATCATTATAAGTGCATCTATGATTTTCAGAAGGAAAATCAAATAAATCATGTTGAATGCCAAAAAACCACTTGCTCTGACAAAAACAAAACATAACACACAGGAAAAACTAATGTTCAGAGAATACATTGGAATAGATTGCCAGCGCGTTGGTCAAAGTTTTTGGGCTTTTCTTCATCCCATTACATAATCAACCAACCACATGCCTTATCCTCAATAAAATGTGGAAATCATTTGCAAGCAAATTTTTGATGACTGATGTTCTTAAAGCAGGAAAGACTATTTGATGTACAAACATTTTTGTATTTTACTACATACATTAAAAGGCATGTTGCTGCCACAATAAGTATTATTATTAAACCTTTTCAACGTTACTAGCATGCAATAGCGGGAAAAATTAGCGAAAATCATTAATGTCATGGATAATTATATTGCTCATGAAACAGTAATTGTAAGAGCAACATTAGTCTGAGAAAATGAATGAGTTTATTAAAACAGCAATAAAAATAATGGAATATTTAATCGATGAATATAATTGCTGGAAATAATTTTGTTCGTGAACATGTTTTAATTAAAGTAGTAATATAGAATGATACTAAGACATCAACAGGTTATTATATTTACAAACGACTTTTGACTTGGGTCTATCCTAATTCTATGCCATGTTCATGTTTGTTCAAAAAAAATTAGGAATTTTTGAATGAATTGTGGTTTATATTCCCTGTACTAATAATTGCTGTAGTATCTTCGGCTTAATAAGCCTTCTTATTACTTTCCACTGACGCATTAACTCATCATTAACAACATAATTAAACTTTCGGAATATCTGCGCAAGTTATAGGAAACGCCAAAAACTTTCCAGATATGGCCAAGCTTACTAATGACCTAATTTGGTTGAGAAATAATTTATGCGCAACCATTTTGATTTAACGCACTTATTTAATTAAGTTTTTCGAAGGTTTTCAAGTTTTCAAGACACACTTGGATAGTATATAGAATTGACGTTATAACCTAGAGAATAACCAGGAGTAGAGAAAATTTGACATGCAAAAATTGAAAATTATTTTATCTGTAAAATAATTAAATTAAATCAATAGCTATCAAAAGCAATTGGATTGTCGTGGAATTTTACGTGTTAGGCAAAATATTCCAAAATGGTTTATCATTGTGCTAAATTTCAAGTGAAAATGGAACCCAACTAGACAAATAAATACGTTAACAACAGTTTGCACAAAATTTTGATTCTCCATCCAAATCACTTTCTGGGCAAATGACAACCAAGAAAATATAACGTTTGGTTAAATTTTATTAACTAACCAGGTTTAATTTTGTGTGGAATTTGAATTTGGAATATCGATATGCAGTTGGATTTCGTGTCAATTCAGATTTCTTCTGAGTTCAAGTCTGTTATCAGTTTTCCGTAAAAATAAAATTCTGAAATAAATAAGAAATTATTTAATGTGAGATTTTTACCGCAAGCTATCTCTACACGCGCTTGCAAGTTAGCTCTGTCATTTTGTTCAACGTAGGTCTTAGATTTTCTGGATTTATTTAGTTTTAAAAGTTGCATACTTGTGTCCGACGTTTTTTTATTTCCTAACTCATCCCATATGCCAGTAATAATTTTACTCTTAACAGCTTTGATAACATCATCTAACAACTAAAAATAATTTAAAAAGTGTTCCTTTCGAAAAGAGTTACTCATTGTGATAGGCTGTGGTTGACAATGCTTGCTGTTTTTCGAGGTTTCCGGTCTCCGTAATGATGATGGTGACTACTTAATAGCTTATACTTGTTGGATGCTCTTGGTGGAAGACTATTCATTACAGTAAAATAATTAATCAACAACAAAAAGAAACTGGTACTGAAGCGAAGATAACAAGAAAACGCTTCTATTTCAAACATTTCATAGCGTTTACGTATAATGTGAGATGTGTTCTTGATTAGTTATTTTCCCAGTTAAAATTTAAGTCTACGCAAAAACATGACTACAGTTCAACAAAAGTTTGGTCATAACTGGTAAAATGAAATACACAATAGTATTTTGCTGCGTTTTGATTCACGTAGGGTTTACACTGGCGGTCACGGAAGGGAACGACGAATGTGAAAGAGCAAGTTTTTAAGAATGAAATAAAAAAATAACCTTTAGGTTTTATGCTTTGTAAATTTGTCTATAAGTTTAGAGGAGTAAATCTTTTTAAGGAATGGTTTAAGAAGTCAAAGTGTGCAACGGAGGATAGAACAAAGCTTGAGACAATTACGCATAATTCAGTTCATTTTGAAAATTCTGTGCAGGATAATGCAATATTAGAGTGGAATAGTTTGCTTAATGATCGTAAATTATGTATTCTAGAAAACGAATCATCTTTTAATTTTGAGGATGTAGTAATGGAATATTTGTTAGAACGTAGATCTGAAATATTTATATACTATTAGTTTTTATAAAGATGAATTACATTATAAATGATATGGCAATGTCTAATGATTAACTATTTGTTTTGGAATGATTTATGAAATGTTGAATACCTTTAACTATGGCTATATTCACATTGTATTGTCTTATAGTTGGAAATCAGCTATGTTGTCACTGAATAAGACATTAATAAAATCAATATCAATACCTCAAACATTTAATTCGTGCATTGTGATTTTGACCAATGAAAAATGTTAGTCATACTCATTCTAAAGTTCAAAATGTAAATGCCAAACAAGGGAATGATGTCCACGATCTGATCCAACTTCCCTACAACACAATAGAAAGCATTAAAACGGTCCTTGTGCATTAAGCATTGTTTTCAACTATTGCATTTTAAAATTGGAGTCTTAAGATTTGAACAGTTCGTCAAGTTCATTTGTTTTTAATTCAATCAAAAGATAAGATTTGGGCTAATCATAGTCATTCATTTCGTCTGTTTATGCTTCGAGAATACAATAAACAAATTTATTGTCGCCAAATCATCTCTTATCAAAGTAAGTAAGTTCAATGAAAGTGGGTTATAAGTATAAAAATATATACATACATATGTTAACACTAATGCTGATAGATATGCTTTCTTTTAGGTACACAATTGCTGTGTGAGTAAAGATTGCCATATCGAATGTCAGTATTGATTAACCCTGGCAACAATATTTGTAAGTACAGTTTTGGAGAATATTTGTTATCGCATTATCTGCAGTTTTTGCAAGTTAAGTATTTCAAGATTTCTATTCTTCTCGTATTTTTTAATCGTTAAAGTAAATTGGATTATAAATATTCCATATTCCAATGCATAAACCGTCCTGAAAATGAAAGCTTACGGCGCTTATTTCCACTAAGGTTATCTTATAAATAAAATTACGATTACTTTGCTTTACGTTTTGGAAATATTAAATTTCGTCAAACCGCCGTATCTTGTCTAGTTCTATAGATTACATGAAAAAAAACAAAGTCAGAAAAATAATTTTATTATTTTAGTGTTTAGAATTACTGTGAAATATATGTGAAATTTGGGGTCACTTTGAAATTTTGTATCTGTTTTTCACTGAAGTATTACATTAATACATCAATAT
>JAQIWO010000256.1:0-16904 GCA_034695405.1 Entomobrya muscorum
CCAGCCCCCATATTAAAGGCTCAAGTTGGCCCCCATCCCCCAGCCCCCATATATATAGGCTCAAGTTGGCCCCCATCCCCCAGCCACCATAATAAATTGCTCAAATGGTCCCTGTCCCCCGTTGGTATACACGTTTATAGGATATTAAGCAAACAATTTATTGATTTTCAGCTCAAGTGGAGAGTTGACGGTTAGAAACCGTTCCATTTTACAACTTATACGTGTAATATAGGGCATACGATATAACATACGAAAGGGATTTTGACACTAATCATTTTCCTGAAATATTTTTTAAATAGTTGCATTAGTAATTACTGAATCACAGTACATCGGTTTTGAATTGGTAAATGTAATATTTTATAAATCAAATATTGGCAACAATATATGCCGGCGGAGCCGGTATTTTTATAACATTAATAATCTCCTTTTTCTACCGGATTACTAGTTTATTTAACTTAAAAGTAAGTCACATTCAACAGGGGAAAGCGGTTTTTGAATGCTTTATACAATTTACAATTAAATTCGTGACACGTCATTGATAGATTACTTTTTGAGTTTTGAAAAGTCGGATTGCCACCGCCGTTCCTTATCCCCAGAGATGAAATTTTTGACTCAACACAAGCCAACAATATGACTAATTAAAATGATGACCTTGATTGGTGGTCCTGTAAAATAACTCTGGTGATCCTCTGAAGTCCTATCGTATGCTTTTATAAATTTTCTTGTCTCTAAATTGCCACAAATACAAAACGACGCGTCGATTGCAAATTCGTATAAGGAAAGATCTAGTTGTCAATGTCATGCACTGTGTATTGCCAGGTATTTCTGCAGGATCAGGGTCACTGCTTTTTATGTATTGTTAACCTCATAAAATGCACCTCAATCAATTGAAATCTTAATTGAGTCTCTTGACTTGTACGTATTGCGCTGCCATTCTTATGAAACATGACAATAGTGAAACTTTAATAAATCCATGTTCCAATATGGAAAACCTTTACATTTTGATGATTCTTATTGTTACGTAAATGTTTGAAAAAATAAATGCCAAAGCACTCTATCAATCCTATTCTTGATCCAAATTTTTTCAGACAAAGTGACGACTTGACAAAATAACTTTACCTTTTTGCATAACTTACAGATGCAACAAGATTCAAGTCATGAAACTAGCCGATTGCCAATCATAAATTGCAAAACTGATTCAAGATGTTGATTTAAAAAAATTTGTATCCATCCTTGTTTGCAGAAGAAAAAATTCCGGGTCTGAAAAGGGTTACCTGATTTTTTGAAATTGTAAGCCAGGAAATGTCTCGGAAAGGAGTTTTTTGCCAAAATCCCGGAAAATGATATAAAATTTTGCCCACCGTCCGGAAAATTGGATTTTTTCCTGTCTTAAGGCGGGCTAAAATCTAGAGAAATGATAAAAACATTTACCCGCCTTGCGGCAGGCAAAAATCCCCGGCTTTTTCTTTGATGATCCCGGAAAACCCCGTTGCTACGTTTCGGAAGATTCTAGGTGCCTGGAAAAAAAATATTTTACAGTATAAATAGTCTGACGTGCCATGCCATGATGCCACTGTTAGTCCGCTAGATTATCTTGAAACCAAAGGACAGAACAAAGTTTATCAAACCTTGTGAATTTCGGTTCACCTCCTCGTCGCAATGGTTGTCGCCGTTGCTGTCGCTGGACCATCCCCACTTACCATTGCACGTGTCCTCCCGATCGCAGCTTCATCCCAAGTCCCCAGCCACAATATTATGGTTATGCCTTCTAAGTGTAAACTACCATTGACCATTCATTATGATACTACTGATAAACATGCACACAATATAACCTTAAAGTATTCCTGGATCGTTCATATTTAAAGTAAGTCCTTTCGATGCAATCATTTACAATAAGAATGATTTTGATCTTTATGTTAGGAAAATAAAAATTTAAATTCAAAGTATATTTTCAAGACAAAAACTGTAACATTTTTTTTCTTCACACCCACATATGTTTGGAAACTCTAAAAAATCCGTTATTGATTGCTTACTTGGATTGTAAAATAAAACAACTCTTAATGAGTTGCCATGGCTACTGGTAAAAGTTAAAGCTGGAAAATGAACTCAAGGCGTACTAATAATAGTTTTAAATCTACACAAGAGGATTGCATAAAATCATACATGAAATTATAATAAGTTCAGGCTACAATGAACCTTCATTGGTTTTTAACACTAGTAAGCACTTTTAATTTACAATCGTTTGTCAGCAAGTAATATATTATTGTTATTTGCATGATATCGGAATGGAAAGCCCCGTAGTACAAATTAAAAAATAGATAAAAAGGGAATGACGATAACGTGAAATATTTATTAATTTGTATAAAAGTGTTCATATTTATTGAAACTTAATTTAAAGGAATACTATGGCTACAGTACTGCAGAAGTACAGCATTACTACAGCTTGTAGTTAATTCGGTGCTCGTTCAAAATGGTTGGTGGAGCCTAACTTAATTATTGTGTAGGGCCATTAAAGTATTTTTTCATTAAAAAACATAGTTCTAATAAATTTAAGAATACAATTTTGTTACATTGTTTTCTTCTCTAGTTAAACTTCCTCGTCAGTACAGGAAATCTTACGAAACGGTCTGCGATAAGGTCCTATATTCATTCTAAATCATTGTTGCACGTCCACTTGTTAGATTTTACGAATCAGTTACAAACAAACTTTATTTATTTAGATTCTCTGATAATGTGAAAACGATTTGGCACAAAATTCAGTTCTGAGTCATCAGTGAACCACTAGGATTGGACAAAATCTAAATTAACTTTTAGCGAAGAAATCCGAACGTTTTGAATTGTTTACATTCGTTTTATGATCAGTTTCTTCAAAAATGCCATCCGAATGCCAACCCATTGGTAAACGCCGTAAAGATAAATGTTCGAAATCCATATAGTTCGCCCACCTTCTAAATTCGAACCATATACATTCAGTTCAAAATATACAAATATGGACAAAACCACTTAACAAAGTGGCAAACTTTTCACAATGCTTTTAACTAAAAGTTGTTAAATGTTATTCGCTCATTAGTTAGATCCATTATTATGTAACCACTTGGGAAAAATATATTTATGCTTAAATTGCTGTATTAAAAAGGATCATCTCGAATCTTTGAAAAATAAATATAAATTAATTATAGATCTCAATGCAATAAATAGTTTGGGCGACGCAAGTGTACATTGTGTCTCCAAAACAATTCGATGGACTTGGATTCAGTTTGGTCTTTAGAAAGTTTTTATTTGTAATATTTACAACATTTTATTCATACAAATCAGTTGTAAGGCTACTTAGACTAATTGACCCGTAATGTTATTCAATTTAACAGAATATTGTAAATTAATTTAACAAATTATAATTACCGCTCATTACATATTAATGTACATCAAATCTACGCATATTGTCTGAACCAAATAACATCATATAACTAACAACAACGTGAATATTTAAATGGGTTTTGCAGTGTACCAAATGGAACAGACATAATGGTCAGATGGCACTCCTTTCATTCTAATCAACGTTGAAGAATTACCACTGTCATACATAAACTTTTTGATTCCATCTACAAACACGGTATAATATTTTTTTTCACAGCAGTAGACGTAGGCGTATAAAAAATAAGGTTTGCCTACAATTTCAGCCTTTGAAGGAATTTCCTGTTCACTGATTTTAACGGTTTTATCGGTTGACACAATAAAGACAACAAATGGAAACATACCAGAATCTCCCCACGATAACGTAAATTCAGTGTCTTTTTGCTTGCATAGTAAACATTTGGTTTGAGTACGTTTTCTTTTTAACAAATTAGAAATTCCTCTGGCACTACGTAATTCTAACACATCTAGGTATTTAAATTTCTGCGCAGTAGATGCAGCACATGAGTTCTCACAACTGGATGTTCGAATTAAAGGAAACAAATCTGACATTGCCCTAATAAGTCTACTGTCACTTACATTAAAATCGCTCTCTTGTAGACCTGACGGATCTTTTTGTAAAATTTCTTGCAGTATAAATAACTTGGCTTCATTAAATTTTTTAACGTCCAACTCTTTAAAAGCAAAAATAAAGTTTGAACCTACACTACTTTTTTCAAAAAATATTTTAAAGTCAGATTGTTGTCTCCACATTGTATATATTATTTGCAAAGTATTGTCAAAGTTGCAGAAAGACTGCAGGTCACGGTCACCTTCAGGCGTGTAGTATGTCAATCCAGATGGAATTAATGGCATTCCTTCCAAAGCATGAAGATTTCCAGTATTAACCTTCCTGTAAACTCGTTTGGGTCCCCATTTTTCAGTGCTAGATTCTGGTGTTCCCTCAAGGCCATCGATAAGAACTTCATATGTTGTTGACCTCATCAGTTGTCCCCGTACTCTTTGTACTCGCTTCAACCCTGTTTCGAACTGTTCGAGTCTTCCTAAAGAAAAAAGAGAAAAGTATATATGTAGTATTTAGATATTGCTTTTTGTTTATCAAATAGAATGTTCATTTTAACCAGATTTATCAAACCTCTTAAACTATCTTCTTCAAACTCCACAAAACGTCCTACTTTCATGCCAAGTCTGGATTGAAGCTCATCGTGCTTTAAAATCTATTTGTATCAATTAACAATAAAAAAAGAGGATATATTAATTTAACATAGCTTTGTTTTGAAATATGTAATTTTGCAAATACTCTAGTTTGCAGATACCTTGTTCCAGGATTCACATGGTGCATTCGTGTCTTGGGCAGTACCAAATCCATTAAGCGTAAGTATGGCATGGTCAAACATGCATCCATAAACAAAGACGTTACGAATCAAATATTCCAGAAATTCCAAGTTAAAGTAAGAGTTTATAATAAACCCAGCCTCATTAGCATCGGCGTCGTCGTCGTCATCATCAAAATGAACATTTGCAAATCCACATTGTTCGTAGACTTGTTTTGAAATCTTAAGGCGATGCTTGTGGCAGAGGTCAACAACAAAGAAACTAAACGGCGATTTGGCATATAATGCTCCTGAAGTCGGAACTGCATCGATGAAGTCGGACCCAAACATTTTTGGTGCTAATATAAAGAAATCCATATGAAGTTTATTTAAACATTTGCATATTATGCTACATTTAAAAATTCAAACAGGGCGATTGACTATTATTGTCATATACCATTAGCTTCAAGCGGGTTCTCAAGTTGCACAAGGCAAGCATCAACGTCTCTACTGTACCATTTTTTCCCACAAACCAACACTATATCTTTCACTCGCCGGCAAAACTCGTCGAGTGATTGGGAAAGAAGAAAACATTTTCTCCACTTCTGGATTGCAAGCTGATCCGACATGCTGAATTTCTCTTTGATCATTTTTGACAGAAAATTTGACGCATGGTTTCTAATATAGTCATATAGAAACAAAATTGGTTAACAATTAATGCCTAAGTACTAATAAAGAGTGAAATAAAATGAAATAATAAAAACAGTGCATTTGATGCACACCTGCAAATGTGATACACAAAATAAATTGGAGTGAGTTTGTCCAGACAAGACAAAACATCCCGCAAGTACTTCTCAGTTCTTCCAATTTCTAATGCCTGAAGAATGCTTGAAATTAACGTACGAGAACAATCAGTTTCTACGTGAGGAATTCCAAAAGCCATTTGGTCTTTTCCATACAGTTCCCCAAATCTAAAATAAACAGGTTAAAAAGTTTTATGTAAGTAAAAAATATAAAAATGTGCATTAAGTGTACGAATTCTAGTTACGCGAGCAAACAATTTCATTACCTACGAAAAAATAAATGCAGAATATGTGAGTTATTGGCTGCAGTTTGGCAATTAGTTATGTATTCTAAAACCGGAACCACAGGGCTTTCAATTGATCCTGGTAAATGAATGACAAGTGCATAGTACAGAAGTGTTTTGTCGCTGTATCTAGCTGGAAGTGTAGCAATTATCTTTCCAGTTGAGTCAAGGGTTACTGCAGCACTCGGATCGCAGCTGAGATATTTCTTTAAAAGTTTAAGTTGTCGATCACAATAGAGCGAAACATTAAACGGTGTGATTGAAAATTCCTGAACAAATCCTGCACAGTTCGTTGTTTTTAAATGTGACATATTGCGAAAGAGGTCCTGCCGCAAGATCATGTCCTGCACGACGTCTTCATCTAAGTCTTTCTCCTTAAAAACCTATAAAATAAAAATATTTATCATGAGTTATAAAATAAGCATGTAGCATTGAGTGTAACTGAGACGCATTTTAAACATGTGAAAAAATGTCATGAAATAGATATTTGCATTTACCTCGTGTCTCGCCATTTGCAAAACATGTTTAGTCTTCACTTCCGTTAAGTTTCCAGACTCAAGTGCAATTTTATCGGTCTTCTGGTCACCGTATACCTTCCTACGATACACAGAGGGTAAAGTTCGTTCTAACAGTTTCTTAGCTTCAAACGTTTTATACCAGCTAACGCTCTTTTGTCAATCTGGGTCAAATCATGATGAAGAGATCCTGAAGGCCTGGTTACACAAATGGAATTTTAGGATTTCCAGCTTAGATGGCTCCGAGCAAATGTGTTATTAAAATTTACGTTGCTGTTTTAATTGAAAATTTCACAAACTTACTCAACAAAAACTGAAACTTCCTCGTTTGATTTTGGTTCGGACTCAATTGAAAATTGATAGGTCATGCTGCATTCCACGGATCCCTTTCTAGTACATTTTGCTTTCACAGATGCAAATGTAGAACTAGAGCTTCTCAAAATACGATGATCCTTAAAAGTAAGCTTGCACCCTTTTAGCACCACAGGTTGACAATCACGTCTAAATACGTCATCAAAAATATGCGTCCACACGTTTTTTGGGAATCGCCATTGGTATCGGATGTCTCTAGCATTTGGAGCATGTAAAAGCTCGAGCAAAGGTTGGTATTCCTTCGCCGAAATTTTTATGGAAAACGATTTGAAACTTCCTTGGGGTCCTTGAATACCTGTACAATATTTAGCAAATTATGGAATTAGAAACGTTGACGTGTTTTACAATTTAAATTTTAATAGCATTGTACCCAAATTTGCTAATTCGTCTTCAGGTATATCCGGTTCTTCCTGATTACTAGGGCCCATCAAGTTTATTTCTAAGCCTTCTCCACCCCATGGCGATATAGTTTCAGAAAACCGGCAGTTTCTTGTTCGTTTGAATAAAAGTCCATACCTCCAAAAAATAAATTTAAATCTCGGTATAAAATTCACGCTTACAAATTTAACCTTGATTCTTTCAGCATACACTTCAGTATTTACCATGAAATGTGTTCCTTGTGGTTTCAGTCTGAAAATTACATAGAATTGAAATAATGTAACGTTTTTCCAATTTGTTCGGAGAACCTTATATTTTACAAAATGAGTGACCGTTTATTAGGATCATTGACGTTTAATTACCTCTAAAAGTATATCATTTTCAAAAGTTCGCTTTTTGAATCTAAACTTTTTTTGTCGAGCAGAATCAATTGGTGTGGTCACAAATTTTTCCGCAGCAGACACAAGCAAGGGCGACTGCAAACTGCTTGGAACCTGAGAACTCTTGTTGGAACTCGGGCTTAGCGAGTATTCATCATTTTCAACTTCTAAATTTCACAGAATGAGAGATCAACAATTGATTTAAAGTCAGAAACTTTAAACTGACTACATCCATTATAAGTTATATCAAAACTGGTTTCTCAATTATGAAACATGAAGTTTATATAATTCAATTCTCACCAGACAAGGATATATTAAAGTTTGATCTGGCATCCGATTTCCTCCCTGAAATGCCAGTTTGTTAAATTAAAAGATCAGGTTTAAAAAATCTGTAACATTCAGCTATGATAGAATCGTATATATTATTATGCTTTTAAGATTATTGAGCATTCATACTTTTATGCTTTTCAGCTTCTACTTGTGGATTTGGAAGAACATCAATAGTAGTAATAGGTAAGTTTTCCAAACCCGTTGTCAGACCATCGCATGATGCAGAATCCGGTTGTTGCGGGGGTGGGGGGGGTTTAGCGGTTACTACAGCTTTATCTGCTGGTGCTAGGTGACAGAAAAAAAGCATAATGTTAGGCATAGTTAAAATGTATGTGTATACGAATAACTTTACTAATTTAAATATTTTAAATGTTCATGTTCTTACATATAAAATCTTCCTCTTCCAAAATTTGTTGATTTGAATGGATCTCCTTGGTAGTTGTTTCCAAGCTTTTGAACTCCGTCGCTAAACCATTGGATGAGGTAGGTCCAAGTGGCTTTGAGGGAAGAGCTGGATTTTTGGCGGCTTCTAAAGCTTTGTTAACTGATTTTGATGGATGGAAAATATTTATCGCTCATATATATATTTCAGGCTTTGTAAATTCTATGACTGAGTATTATAATTTAAACCCTTGAGTGTTCGTATTCATACTTTTATAATTTTTAGCACCTGAAAATTGTGACTTTGTAGGCACGTCGGAAGTTTTACTTGCTACGCTTTGCAAACCAGTCATCAAACCATGGGAGGATGTGGAACATAGTTGATGTGAAGATGTGTCCGGTTTTTCAGGGGCTGCCACAGATTTGTCAATTGTCTCTGATGGTTAAAAAATATTTTCAAGATCACAGATGTAAAAGCTATGTATATGAGACCTTTTAATTGTATGTAAAAGTATTACCTCTATCTTTAACATTTTGGTCTTGGAATATTAGTGGTATGAAGCTGGAGATCTCCACCTCCTCGCAGATTGGGCAGATGAAGTCCTCGTCTTCATAATGATTTGGATTTATTCCGAGACACAAGAAATGGAACCTGTAAATTAAACATTTATTTAGAACCACAACAGTTTTCAACTTTAAAGATTCGCATATTAAGCTAAATATTAAACATATTACATAAAACATAAATAAAAAAGAAATAAGTCATTTCTAAATCTTAAGTTTGGTGAAGTATGATAAGATCATACCATGTGTCGCATTTGTCACACTGGACCATTGGAATTTCACACGGTGTATTCTCAGATTCGATTCTGGAGCAAAAGCAAAAGCGGGTAACATTCTGTGTAGCTTGCAGGGGCACACTAAATATGTTCCCTTCAGCCTCGCAGATGCTTCGAAGCTTTTCCTGTTTAAAAATAAGAACAAGCGATTATGTCTTTGCAACAAAGGTAAACAATCTTAAAAAGAAACTTACTTCCCAATATTTTTCAGTTTACCTGAATACCGGCTTTGTTTGCATCAAATGAGGAATGGGCCCAGAGGCGATCCAATTTTGTGTTTGGGAAACCTAAATCTTTCAGAACTTTTCCCCAAACCGATTGAGAGTTGAACGGCTGAACTATCAACCTGGCAGTGTTACCCCCGACAACGTTATAAATTGATTGGGCCAAACTTTCACTGGTTAGCTTGCTCCAACGTCCAAATGTCAATTTATAAGACGTTCCCCTGTCCACCAATGGCTCTGATATCGATGCGTCAGCTGCAACGGCCTTTTTGCTTCGACGCTTCATAATTATTGCTTCTTAAAGTTCTAATAAAATAACATTTAAATGCATCAACTCTTCACTGATGATCTTGCAATTTGAATAGTTAATTGATGAATAGATTATTGCGCTTATATCACAAGAATTCATAACTGGGTATTTAATAAACTTCCAAAATTCTGTTCACTACTTTTTACACTTGACCTAATTACCACTTCAAACGCAAACGTATTAGTAAAGATTTATCCAATTAAACAACTTCTCTCTATGTTTACAAATCCAGAAACATGTGATCAGTCTGGTATTAAAAATTTTTTTTAGAACCGGACGTTGCTGACATGCACACAGTATGTTTCATGCAGAAAAAAACTGTCGGCGGAGAACTAATGGAATGGTATGCACTTAAAAGCCTGTCGTGCATTCAACGTTTTTGAATGATAATTTTTACATATATTCATTCACCAAGTTTAATTAAATGACAAGATGATGATTCCGCCATTAGTGATGCACGTAGTCAAGGTGACAATAAAATAAGTGAATATGAATTGCAATATTTACATACATACAATTTTGGTGCTTCTGATTTAAGGTAAGTGAAGATTGGATACCTAAATTTTGCAAGAAAATGCTGACAAAATGTACAGTTTACATAAAAATTTATATAATTTTTGAAGAAAAACTGTTCCCCTCCATGTGATTACATGTGGCGCAATAAAATATAACTGAATTTAGTATTTTCTATTTTGCATGTAAAATATTCTGCATAATATGGTGGAGTATGCATTGCTACGGCATTCCCCCTCCTCCATATATATTTATATCGGACGTTTTTTTATTATATTTTATTTTAAATTTATCCACTGTTCATACTTATTTTTCATTCATTTCAGATTTATTGTATTGTGTGCATGACTGTTTAGAAAAGGAAAAGAAGTTGAAGAATTAATAAATAAATGCTAGAGAACTGTTAGCTACTGCGCAAATGTATTTAAAAGAAATAATGTAGCAAAGCATCTACCAATCTTTAATTAGAGTTTTATGTAAGTTTTTATTATTTTCTCTATATTTTTTAAAGAATAGATGGCAAAATATTAGTAGGATATAAAAATGGTATAACGAACTAGTTACTAGAGACCAGGAGTGAGATTCATAACTTTTCTTACGATATATTTTTCGACTTAGACTTTGCTTAAGCATTTCAAATGCATTTTCTGTTTTAAAATTTAGGGCGAATTTTCTACTGAAGTAAAAAGTTTTGACTTTAACACTTATTAACACTTTTAATGCTCATTTAACACTTTGTTTAGGTACTTTAGGTAAATTTAGGAAACTTTGAATGGAAAAGATAAAGCAATAAAATTGAATTTATACACGTAGTTTTGTGAGCTGTTTTAGGATGATGCGATTCATACGCTCGTGTGAAGTCCTATGGTACTGTACAACACTGTGCGTTGGTACGCTGTTAGAAACAATTTTAATTGCTTCTTAATAGAAGGATTAGCCTTTATAGAAGTAGCACTAGTGCTTTGTGAAAGCAGTATTATTTTGTGTGAATTAAAACTGTTTGCTTATTTATTTATTCTCAAGTCTAGTCAGTTTTCAATAGTGGCTTCTTTCTAAATCTTACAGTTGAGATTGTCCACGTGTCCTCACACCTCCCATATTTGAGTTATCATCTCATTCGATGCAGGTTTTGTTACCAAACATAGATTTTAGTGCTTCACCATATAATCATTTTTGCTTAATGTGGGTCAAAAATTAGGGTTGTTGTGCACGATTAAAATTAAAGTGATTTTGCGGCAATTAGAGTTTACAAGGAAAATGAAGCATAATGAAGCATATGTTATTTTAGAAAATAATATGACGAAATTGCGCTTCATTTTAAGTATATATAAATTTTTCTGTGGTCAATTAAAATTTAACTGTTTAGTTAATTAAAGGTCATCTGGACGGCGGTCCCTGGCTCATGCCAAAAAAACCTATAGATTAGACCTAAGATAGTTGCCTATAGAGAAGGGTCATGGGAAAAAAGTGCCGTTAAAATTTTTTTGGCATGAGCCTGGGACCGGGAGATTGTACTTAATAGGGATATGGATAGGGATAGTACTTAATTGTCAAGCTATTTAAGTCAGCAATTAACGGACTGGGGCCATACAGACGAGATGTGTTCATTTTACTGAGCATTAGTATTGTGTGTAGGGTTCTCTTTCTGTGTATGTGAGAGAGTTCCACATGCATGCGAGCTATGCATGAAGTACGCCACAAGCACGACCAGCAAAGAGAAAGAGAGAGGTGCTTTACTGGTTTTGCCCTTTTTTTGCCGAATATGGGTAAGCATGGATTTGTTGTAATCTCGCGGAAAGAGTCCTAACTACAATTTACATACCTATGGCAAGAACAATTTGACGTAAAAGGGCCAATCCGTTAGCCTTGAAATATTCTATTAATGGAGGACGTAGTTCGGAAGCTTTTGGGAGGACAGTGGTTACAAGAAATATAGCTGCTTTTAAAACTGAAGACTCCATGCACGTTAAGGCTCCGATAGCTACACAAATGAAAAAAAGTATAAGATGTAAATCCACATATTATAGTAGTATACAGCCTTGGTTGTCATTGTCTTGGATTGTTGATACGTACAAAACTGTAGAATGCCTTCCAGACGGATTCCCGCAGAGTTCACCATTTCCACATTGTTCCTAACTAACTGAGCAATAAGTTGAAGGTATGATTCAGTAAAATCTACATCACGGTTATCCTTGACACGATCACCAACCAGTTGGTGAATTTCAGCAAGAAATCGACATTGTGTAGCCACCTCTTCCTTTCCAAGCATTAGCATAGTCTAAAAAACCATTAATAAAAATGGAAGTTTCAGCATTCAGAGCATTCATTTCAGAGCTGAGTTAAGGAGTGATTTAATTTATTGATCATTGATCATAAATGTTACCTGTTTAGCCAGGGAAGTTGCACACATAAGGGGATTGATACGAAATGAGATAACTACAAGCTGCATCGAATAATGGATCACAGTAGGGCTTGAGGAATGAATTGTGGATAAGGTATGTTTTGGAATTGAAAAGAGGGCTTCCATGACCTCCTCATCTTTAGCCCATTTTTCTGCAACTGGGATTAGCGCAGGAAGAATTTGCTCTACAACTGGGATCAAAGGTTGCGCTCGAGTTTGGGCAGGAGATCGTTGTTGGCTGGTTGTCTGACTAGAATTGTTATTGTTGTTTGAGGCTGTTGATGCCATTTCTTCGGAAATTTCTTCCTCGTCATCGTCGTCATCATCTCCTGATGATGAGCCGTCCAATGAAGCACACAATGTACCAAATATATTTAGTATGCCAAGCAAACTGTGCTTAATGTCAGATTGAGCCTTAAAAAATTACAAAGTATTATTTTCAGTATTATAGAATATTTTATAATGTTTATCAGCACTTAACAAGGAGTAAAGCTTTACTTACATCTTGAACAGCTAAAGTCTGCAGTTGTGTTAGACATGGAGCGAAAATTTCATTTACGGCAGTTATGATTTGATCGTTGGGCAAAAAGGGTAAAAATCGTCCAATGCAATACACAATTCTAATGCTATCATTCGGACTCATGCGACCACTTTCAAGAGCTTGCTGCAATCCCAATAATATTTCATTTCTTAGTGGTATTGTAAATTCAATTGCATAAAACTTACAAGTGATAAATTAACAATCGTGCATCCTGACATCGTACCTTACAAAACGAGAGAATTTCCGTCGTAAATGGAGCTAAACTTCTCGAACAGTCTCTGCTCAACGTTTTCAATGCTAACGCTGCTGATGTCACGACTTCTGCTTGAAATAGTCCTTCCAAAATAAAGCCGATAATATTCTTCAAAACTGTGTCATACAAATGGATCATTCCGCTACAAGAACCTGCGCAAAAAATGTACATTCATACATACATTAATAACTTTACTACTTGTATAATCAATCAAACGCAGAAAATATGGTAACTGTATTGGTGCAACGTGCAACTTACTTATGCATTCTATTGCAGCCTGGAATAACTTTGGGTTTCCACCAACTCCTCTATTAAATTTCAAGACGCGTTCTATTACTGCGAAAACTCTTTTCATTGGCTCAACCACAACTGGATCTGTCTCATCAGAAATATTTTCAGCCACAGCTCGTATACCCATCATCAGGCTTTCTAGTTCCGGCCAAAGGACATTCAGTTTGGTAGGATCCTAGTAACATTAATTTTCCCTCATAGTAAAAATATATACTTAAATACTAGAATTACATGTCCGTATAAAACTTGCTTAATGCTTACGCTTTCAGCAGTCTGCAAATCCACTTCCGCCCAATCCACTATTTCATTTAGCATTGTCCACCCCCTCAACTCGAAGCAGTATGTAATACAATCACAAACGTCTTGTCTGTAAATCCTAAACTGTTCCTTTTCCTCAGAGTTCCATTCGTTAATATCTGGAGGATACTGAGCTTTCCGTATAAGTATTTTGGCCAAGGATTTATAAACTTCTTCAAAAACTTGCATAACTCTCACATATTTCAATCTCTCAGATTGAAGATTTTGAATATCCTCCTGCAAGTAAAACAATATTAAATATTTTAGCAACAAACACTAATAAATTAACACTCTATGCACTGCAGCAGCTCAGCACATTATAAATATTATCGTACCACAAAGGAATACCAAACTGAAATCGTAATACTGCTAACTAATTCATCAACCGGATAAATTCCAGGGCTTCCGGTGCACTTTAGAAGTATATTAATTAACGCTAAGCAGTTTTCCCGATTACGTGGATTGCTTTTATTATACGTGTTTTCTGGATCACAAACGTCCACCACAAGCTTAGAGTGACAATCAGCCAATGCGACGTACATACCGTAGAATGACGTGGCCAATTCCTAAATTAAATATTAAAAAATATTAAACTATTATTATGGATATCTACCACTGTTACCTCAGACTAAATAGGAACCGATATTATTTTCAGAACAAATAATTAATTTTTTCTAGAAAGTCAAACGTACCGTGTCTTCTCGCTGTAAAACTATGTCTAGTGCGGATTGTAAAGGAAGAATTTTGTCCAGAATTATTAAAATAACATTAGGATATTGGTGGGCATTAGGATCCCCTATGATCCCACTTAATATTTCTAGCGTTAGTTCAGTCAGTTTTTCGTTTTGAGTATTGACTGAAGTGGCACAGTATACTACTAGAATGTCAACGAAATTAGATAAATCGGGCCATTCGCAAATACAGATCATTTTCATCCATGAATTCATAGCTTTCAGAGCTTCCACTACAACGTCCATATTTTGCTGTGTTTTTACAACATTAAACAGCCAAGAGAACACTACAAAATTCAAACATAGAGTTTACGAATATAGACAAGATAATAAATCAGAGGTATGAAATATATAGATGATGATTGAAGTATTGAGAACAAATCCTACTTGATTGGCCTTTCGCTTGCAGCTCTCTGTATGCTTGACCTTTTCTTGCAGAATGCTGCCACTGCGATTGAGCTTGTTCAGGTACAAATCCAAAAATTTGAACCAAAAGTTTAAAAACATTTTCTTCGGGCACTCCGGGGAAATTTTGTGGAGAAAAAATTGTTGAGATGTCTTCCAGTGGATTTACCCAAATCGTTCCAATTGTATTTGTAACAAATGCCCCCAACTATGTATAAAAGGCACAAAAAGAAAAGGAAATTTTAAGATTTGAGTAATGACGAATACATATAATTTTAATGATTATCCCAAGTGTATTTCCAGAACTTACCGTCAAACCAAGCCTCGTCAGAACTACCTCAGGACCCGCTATATATTTTGCCACCGTTGCAATCAGTCTTTCTTTCAGTGCTGGCAATTCCGCCTCAGGTATTTCATTAATACATCGTAAAACTTTATGATGTATCATGTTTGCAGATACAAACTGAACTTGAGGATTCTTTGAAGGGTCCAGCAAAGGCCAAACCACCTGCCATGCTTCCCTGGAAGACTGGCAGGTTTTCAGCCACTCGTGACATTCTCTGTTAACCTTTCCAGGATTCTTATAAAACTCTATCACCGCCGCCTCCACATTTTCCGATGTGAACTCCATTGTGCTCAATGCCGAAATGATAATGGACGGAGGCAAATCACAAATTCGTATATAAATTACACGGGAAGGAAGAAGCGCTTTTAGTATCAATTTTTGGGATAATTTATTTGACTGGTGCAAGCTTTACTTTATTCCACAGTATTCTTATCATGTTTTCTGTAGGTATCCTAATTATTACCCAAAATACAAAAGATCGTGCACTCTTTCGTTGGGGTAGTTATTGTTTTTGTAAGTGACTATTTAAGCATTTCAGTCAACGTAGTTGTGTCAACATTGAACGCGTCTGCCAGTGACAAAAAGCTAAAAGTATTACACAAGGAGCCCTCATATCACCTCCTCACAAACATTAGTAACATTACTAACAATACGTGCTTTAGAGTCACGAATCACGAACAATAATTTTTGCTTTAATCATCGATAAATATATCACCTCCCACAAACTTACGCAACAGTCAATATATAGTAAAGCAGCCTTTAGTGTCAACATTCAATTGCAAGCACTAACACTACGCAGCAGCCCTTAACCCTTTTACACACTTTTTACACGAAGACTACACTCGTCATGTCAATTAATTTTACATTATAAAAATTGTAATTATTCAAATAAGTGCACATGCTTTTAAGAACTCAACAGAGTGCTTGTTTTGTGGTGATCAAGATTCAATCCGTGTATACAAAAATAGTATACGCATTTAAATATTAAGCATCATAGCATAGCAGCATCATATGGGTCGGCGGCGTTTCTCATATAATGATGTGGGGTGATGATGATGATGATAAAAAAAAACAGGAATAGCATGGTACTGTCACTGTGGTAGGCAGTCTTGCAAGGTTTCTGGTTACAAGAGTTGCAAGTGACATGAAGATATATTATTATGCTGTATGCGGCAGTGTGAAAAGAGAATACAAGTTACAAGCAGAAGCCTTTCATAGTTTTTTTAATAAAAGATATGAGTTCCTATTCCTATGTAATAATGGAGGGTACCGAAGCAAATGTGTAAAAAGGAAGAAGGTGAGCAATAATATTTGTGGGATTCTCGACAAGTATATTTTCATCAATGTCAATCTTCAGTTTCAATCAGAAACAAGTATTTAAATCAAAGTTGTTAATCAATATGAATAGCTTTTCAATGTGCAGTATATGCACAGTGACAGTAAAATTATTTTCCAATATATTATACAACAAAACCACGAATGGACTTGCAAATGAATATATTGATTGATGAATTTAATTTATATATTATTTGGTTAGAAAAATCGGTCATATTAAAAAGAGAAATTTATTGTTAGCAAACAAGAAC
>JAQIWO010000257.1:0-16925 GCA_034695405.1 Entomobrya muscorum
GCTCTTACGCGAATCTGAATCTTTCAGGTACTAGAATAGATTCAGTAGAGCGGAACCCCTTCAAATCCGAATTAAAATGCGTGCAATTCGACACCTCACTTGTCAGTGGCATTTCTTTCGTTTAGTTCACCATCTACAAACCACTTGCAGGACTTTTTCGTATAGTACGTCATCTGCAACCACAATTAGGCACGCTTGGAATCTTCAAGGGTACTGCAGTAATTGTAAGCTGAGATAACTTTTAAATGGCGCTGATGGTTTTTAATTGTAACTGACATGCCAAATGCAAATTAAATGGAACCTTCGTGCTTAGTAAAAAATATTCCATCACAAAACACGACAAATGAAGGGTACTCATTCAAAAAAATTACAGGTCTTCCATGCAGATGTTTCGAATCCGTTAAACTCTGTTAAACTAGTTCCAAAGTAGGATGAATCTTAAACAGTTGAAAGACATCCATCCAAATGTGAAAGAACTCCATCCGATTTCAATATTAGTTTTCAAATTGACAATTAGCATTTATCTCGTGTCGAGTGAACGTTTCCTAAAACTAGTCTTTATGAATCTTTAATCTATCAAAAAATCTTTGAGATCATAGAGAGACGCACGGATAAAACAGTAAAAGACCAGAGCCAAAGGTAATATCACCAATTCAATTGCAGTTAATATGCATGCACTGCATATATGCATTCCTGGACAGGTTCAATTTTCTTTATAAGCTATTATTTTTCTAATGTTGTGGTTTATATCTTACAAAAGTTCTCTTTTTTCCGCGAGTTCCGGAAACTAAACCCATCATTTTCAATGTGTTAAACATTTTGAATTTTTTACGAAACTATTTACCTATGACATTTTTTCAGATCAGCACATATATAAACAATATATGTACCAAACTTGTTAAAGTTCAAACTGGTCCTACAAGACACCTGCATAATATTGATTTTGGAATAGAAAAGTAATCATCTGATGTAACCGGGTTTGGGTCAGAGATTCCATAACGAGGCCCGATAATATCCCTAATCGAGTTTGTCGCTTATCGAGCTACTCGCCGAGACTCGACGAGTACTCGATTACATGTTTACTACATATGTTGCCGCACAAATTTTCCATAGAGAAATTTCCAGGCATCCAGAAACTTCCTAGATCCCGGAAACGCAAAAAACAAGATGGCCGCCACCATCTAAAAATCCCGGAAAACAAGATGGCTCTGGCGACTTAATTACGAAACAAGATGGCTGCCGCCATCTAAATATGGTAACAAGATGGCAGCCGGCGATTAAATAACGAAACAAGATGGCGGCAGTGGGCTAAAACCAGTAATTTTTTAAGCCATATCCCGGAAACGGCGTTACAGCGTTACGGAACTTTCTAGATGCCTGTTTCTTTTCTTTCTTTCTTGACTCCTATGTCCGTAGTGTTCTTAAAAAGATAGCGAGAATGGTGTCATGTTCATGATCATAACGATGAGGTACTCAGCTATCTAATCGTATCTTCCTATCTTGCTTGTATTTTTACACATTCTCACACTCATCCTCCAGCTTTTGGACTAGATGATACAGATGGTAGTAAAAGCAAAAACCTGATGTTAAGGTTTTTCGCCATCATGTTTGGTGTTGCTTTTAGTTTTTTTGAGTGATATGTAGGATTAGGATATGAACTTTTAATGTGATAATATAATTTTCATGGATAAAAGACTAAAAACTTAATGAAAAATCTGTAAAATACAGATTACTTAATTATTTATTAACCTTAATAAATTGACTACAGCTCCTTTCAGAGAGAGTAGAGAATTACCTTAAAGTATAAATAAAAAATCCTGCTGAATAACGAATATTTTTACGTTTTTTATTCACAACAGTTAGTAGATTCGTAAGAGAATTAAGTGATTGGATTGTCTGGGAAAGCACGGTATATCTATATAGTAGCAAAATAAAGTACCAAGAAAAGCAATAGTATAACATATTTGAAATTCTGCTTTTATTTATACCTTTCTGAATGAAATAGAATGAATAACCATTTCTGTTTTTGCAGAAATATATGCATTTGAAGATAATCAGAATAAGTTCGTTAAGTTATTTCATGAGCCTTTTCAAATTAGAAGTTTTCGTTCCTCTAATATTTTTTTCAAAATCTACCTAGCTAATTATTTCCATTCCGATGCTAGAAGTATAAACTGACATAACTCGGCAATGCAAACTCCCTGTAAAGGATAATACATGTCCTCAAAATTTCTATCACGGACTCTATCAATCATTCATTAAATTAAACTGGCTGATAACTATAAAAATAGTATAAATTATAAATTTAGGCATGCTCAAATGAACCTTTAATTTAAAAGAGCAAGTTATTGGATTCATAAATCAAGCCTACAAGCTGCATTTATATATTTATGTATTGCTAAGCATTTATTAGGTCGCAAAGGTTTTAACTGCGAATCTAATTATATAAATTAAGACGAATAGTCGTTCTTATTTTAAAATTTTACTTCTTATTTTTTGATTTTTCATGTTTTCACTCCCTATTGCCTCTAGCCATTACAACTATTTACCCGGAAGTAACTTGTAATCATAATGTTTAAGCTGACAGGCGGCCAACTTCCGCAAAAAAATTAACTGCTAGGTAAATCAAAACATTTCAGAATATTGCTGTTTGAATTTTAGAACAGTCATCATTTCCGACATGATATTTTCCATATGAATTGAAATTTGATTTTTCAGTGTTGCAAGCTTCCTTCTAAGAAGACGAAAAGCAAACGAAAAGCTGTTCATTTCATTTGGTTTATCATTCACAAACAACATTTTGCTACTTGTTGAATGTCACAATATATTTTTTCGACATGAATAAACCCGCGCACATTTTTCTAAATTTCCACATTATCTATATCTTCATTCATTTCAATACAATGACTCTTTAGCATAAAAATGGATTGAATAAGAGAAATTGAAAAAAGGAAATTAGACTTCGTTAAAAATGACCCTCTTGATTTAGCATTTGCTTTAATCTTATTTCCATATTTTTAACTGCTGCAAAATCTTTGAAATTTCGAAATTTTCTGGCAAGTGTTAAGAAGACTTATTCCAAGATGAACTTACTCTTTAGTATTATAAACTTAAACATCTCCTAATCCCATACCCAAGCGCTTTGCAACCTTCTTTCAATGCATCTTCAGTAACACAACGTTTAAAATTTGCGGCGGCTAACTAAATCCAAATATTAAAATTCGTATAAATTTTAAACTCCATGTGTATAAAAGTCTATCATTAATTTTTACACCTAGTTCGACTCGTTCGTCTTCTCTTGTAGAAATGAAGTTTTTCAAATGAGGAGGAAATGAAAATTCAGTGAATCTATAAACGTTTTAAGTACAGACTTGTAAACAGAGAGTGAAAGCTATGAAATATTAGATTTGCTGTGGCGAATGTGTAGAGGCGAGAATTAGGCATGTTTTTTTGCACCGAGCTACGGCTTGATTCAAAACGAATTCATGAAAAAGTGGAACAAGATTTCAAATGAAAAAAAAAAATTATTCTTTAAAATGACAAATTAGTAAAACTTAAGGTGATTGTAATTATATGAACGAGTACAAGGGAATCGCACGCTCCGAATTTGGTAACTTTAACTAGATTTGTCTTTACTTCAGATGTGTGGCTTTCTTGCTGATTACAGCATCATCAAATAGAGGCAGAGGGAAAAGGGATAATTTTTTAACGGGGAACAGTTTTAAATCAGAGGAATGGGTGGAATTTCAATTTCTTTCGACATCGTCTTCAACATTTTGTCTTCAATTTTCCTTTTTTTGCATTAAAGATTACAGTTGTTGTAAAAATTCACGTTAGATGCTTTGCGGAGGACATGTTTATTATTCGTTAATTTTTAAATTTAAAGGAAAAACCTTCAAAAATAAAGTTTTCTTAATCTTTATCTATTTTTAAAGTGTGAGTGCAAACTTTCGTTTTTACTCATGTAATTTACTGCATTAATAGTAATCCCGACGATTAAAAATCAAGCATCTCTCTCTTAAACGAACGTGACAGGAAGCTAATCTGGACGAAATAAATCGTATTGGTAAAACACATTTTTGAAAATCCTAAACTGCTGGCCTGGTTAATACATATATGTCGACGTTGTATATTTTCACAACTGGTGGCACAACCTTATTTCCCTCAAAAATAAGAAAAACTGGGTTATTGCAGGCTGAAAGATTGCAGTACACGGAAAAGTCTGATAAACTTTCTCTACTACCGAGAGAAAATACAAGCATTTTCAAAAATTTATCATTTATTTTTGTTTTCTTCCGAGCTTGATTTGTCGGTTACGTGCAGGAATGATGGAAACCGAAATTTGTTTAAAAACTGAAGACTTTTTCTGTTGGCTTTTGGAAGACGAATGAATACAACAATAAAAAGAACGGTACATTGTTTTTACGTCGCTTCTCCATCAGCTTTGTTTGCATTTTCTGGGAAAACTGTCGTGAGATTTCATTTCAGATTTACATGCGATCCAAAAATAAGAAAATATGTTAAATTGGGGTATAGTGAGCAAATAAATAACTCTCTCCAGAAGTGTTTGTTGAGAGTAAAAATTATAATCATAATAAAGTATACTGAATTTTAGACACATATATTCTTTTGAGTCAGCGATGCGACGAAAAGTGTAAACTTAGCATATTTAAGGGTTACATGTACGTCAGATGGAAATGACTTACGCACGAGACTGAGAATCAGAAACAATAACGGCATGAAGAAACTTTCAAGTTATATACACCAACTCAGTTCCACTAGGGTCACTTAAGATTCACGCGTTCGGTACAAGCCAAATAAGTGCAAACGCCAAAGGAGGAATGACAATGAATGTGAATATTTACAATTAAGAGTTTCTTAATACAAACTAATTTTTTACGTATGAGCGTTCGGAAGCTACACCATTGAAGCATGTAAGCGCATCCAATAATAAGAATTATAATTTTTATCCTAAAAGTGAAGAGATATACATTTTTTTTTACCATATTACATCAAGTTATTCAGCAGCGTTCCAAGGAGAGCTCGAAACTTAATTAAAGTGAAGGGAATGACGAATGAGGTGATTAAAAGAATGCAATCTTCATGGATAGAAAATTGCTTATAATGATTTTGCACGATCGAAGATGCATTCATTATTGCGTTCCAAAAAATTGCTTAATCTGACCCTGGGAATACATGAAATACACAAATTGCATGCTGAAAGTTGATTTTGTTGTTTACTTTATATTTGTGTAATATTTCAATTAAAACCAGAAGTTTTAGTTTGGATTAGTGAACGTGTTATCACTATTGAATTATCATAGCAATTGAAAGCAAATAAAATTTCGAAACAAAATTATCACTTTGGAATAAGTACATTTGATATCTTTAAAGATGGGATTAGTTATTGGGAATGGTGATGTTGTTGCCTGCGAAGCTCAATGCTTATAGTCATTGGAAAAAATGTAGACAGCAGAATAAAATACTAAAAAAGTTTATGAGAAAATCTAATTATAAAATTCGCGATCGCCGAAGCATTTATAATACTTTTCCTATTTATTTATATCTCATCCCATTACACGTCCCGATTCTGCAGGCGGACTCCAGAACTCCTGGAAAGTAATATCTGGGCAAAGTTCTCGTCACTTGATTACATTTAAGTCGGAGGCGAGCCGAAAGAACGTGAGACAATATAGTTCTATAAAAGCCACAGAAATTTATTTACTGTCTCCAAATTAAATTAATTATTTCTTCGTATTATTTCGCTTATAAAATCATATTTTTTTATATAAGTAGTCACGGTCTCAAAACATAAAATTAAATATTGTGACATCATAGCGATTTATTTTGCTTTCCCAGTTGTACTTAATAAACATAATAGTATTCCTAATTTGCTATCTTAATAAATTATTTACATTTACAGTCGGAGGCGAGCCGAAAGAACAAAAGAAAGCATATTTCTATAAAAAGCCATAGAAAAAAATCTGAGCTCTCCAAATTGAACCAATTCTTATTGTTATTTCGAACGACGAACGATGAACATAAAATTAAAGATTGAGTGACGAAGCTACGAGAGTAAATAACACAAAAATTGACGACGCGATCAGAGAGTCGAACTCAGAGTCTTCCGATATCCGGTCGGACGCGTTCACCGCTACACTATCACGTCTTTCGTGCTGTCTGCTCTCGCAATATCTAGATCTGTCGCTCTGCTATGATGATGTGCCTACTCAGTGGCACATCACTATTGTGACAGCATATTTTTGCAATGTATTTGGCTTTCTTTGTTCTACTTAATATTCATAATATTTTTATACTAATGCTAATATTAACAAGAGATATAGCATTTATGTTTTATTTCTAAATTGTAACTTTGAAATTCAAACATTTGATAGCAATCACAGTATGAAAAGTTGCTAGTATAGCTAAAAATAAGCATTTAAGTCTTAACGTATCACTAAAAAGACGGTTCAGTAACGCTGTTTGGGTTCTTTAAAATTAAATTAAATAGGACAGTTTTAATGGACATGAAGATAAATGAAATAAATAATTCTTTGTATGCGTATTTGCGGTGTTGTGTTGGTACTTAACACAAGATTATGATTTTGTTCTTTTTCGAACGCATTTAGCCATTTGAACATGGCAGATTCAAAAAGTCATTCATTTAGTTCATTTCATTTGCAGAGGACATAGCACATTCACCCGAGCTTATCAAGATGACCTCTACCAGGTCCTTGTGCTTTTTAATTTATATTAAGAAATTAATTGTTTGAAAAGAATCTTTGTACGGGGTAGCTGAAAAAAGCCTATTAAGAAACGAAGAAAGATGCTTAAAAATTCGCGTGCGTTTTTAAAAGGTTAGCGAAGTACTGCACCAGCATTTCTATGTTTTCTTAATTTAATATCTAACATAATATGTATTTTACTCTAAGAAAATCTTTGGTACACATCAAGCTTTAGAAAAATCTAACAAATTTTCATTTTGCATTCGCATTTAGCCAGTAATTGGCTCATATTCTGTGTATTTCGGTCGGTGTAGTCTCTAAAATTTAAAAACTCAAATAAACAGCATTGCTTCGACTATTTAAAGGAAAGTTGAGACATTAGTCAAACCAAAAGAAGTGAAAATGAGAAGCTTTAACTTGTTTATACGAAAAAAAAGAAACGATAAACAGCGTTTCATATCGAAGAAAATTAGTTGGAAAGGAAATAAAGCATAAAGCTAAATAATTTTCATGTCTAATTTAATTTCGGCCATAAACATATAAAAAATCTGGTTCCGTCGCAGATGATGACTTTGCCAATTCCTTCCATGGATAAACAAAATCAGTAAGATATATTACCAGGAATAAAATGTTTAGAAGCATTTGTTACTGTTTACAATTCATATTTTGATTATACATTCAAGTAGCAAGCATTTTAATATTAGCATCAAGACGATGTGTACAACGGATCTATGATCCAATCATCAATTCCGTGGTAACTATATACAATTGTTGCTTTCCATCTAAAAAGCAGGCATCCGAAATGTTCTTAGATACCCGGAAACAAGATGGCCGCCGCCATAGAAATGATCAAACAAGATGGCCACCACCATCTAAGAATCCCGGAAACAAGATGGCTGCCCGCGACTAAATAAAGAAACAAGATTCCTACCACCATAAAAAACAACAACAAAAATGGCCGCCACCATATAAATAACGAAAAAAGTCAATCAGTGAGAATAGTGGGACGTGAATTAATAATTAATAATGGAAGCATTGATTGAATGAACAGTTCACTAACAAAATCTTGTAGACACGAGGAGCTTTGAAAGCACCAACAAGATTTTCTTTTCGCATGGCAATTCACTTAGGTTTCTTGCTTCTTTTGGTATGGTATCGTAAATATAAAAAATGCCAAGAAGACTTTGTTGCCTCTACTGTGTAAACCAGAGTTTAGAAATGATTTAAGCTTAAAAAGAAACAATAAGAAGCTTTAACTTTGAGATTCTGTATTTGTTCTTTCAAAGAAAAAAGTAGCAAGTAAAAGCATTTATGATGAAGACAGGGTATAAAAAGGAAAATGAGGAAGAAAATACTTATCTTGTATAACTCAGAAGCCATTATCAGAAATCAAAAGCCATTTATGCAACAAATGTTGCGGAGGTTAATTTACATTTTTGCATTGATGGATTCACGGTACGGTGTAGAGATGTGCAATGTAGGCTTGCAGGCATGCTTGCTTGCAAAAAGCTTGCCCATGCTTGCAAGCTTCTGCAAGCAAGCTTGGCATTTTTAAGAACCCACGGGCAAGCAAGCATGCAAGCTTAAAATTTTTAAACTGCAAGACTTGCAAAAGCTTGCAAAAGCTTGCAGTGGAAAAATAAAGGCTAATTTAGAAAAAAAATGGCCATCCAAACTTCATTTTGAACGTTAAAAATTAGATTTCTATGTTATCCATCACTGTGTTTTCATATTTTTAGCAGATTTTCTTTGTACTTTTAATAATTTCCTTACATACTTGCATTTCTGTTAGACAGAATCAAGTAAACATTCGTTAAAATGCATTCCTTTTGTAAATTAATGGCATTATGACCGTGTATGAATAAAAAAAAGGCTAAACTTTATAAATCCCCAAATATTTAGCAGGTTAGTGTTTTTACTTATCAGAATCCTCTAAAATAGATTTAATGGATCTGAATTCAAAATCATTTTGTAGTAATTTAATATTTCATATTTAAATCTTTATGCATTTAATTTACTATTAGAATTTTTTGTGGTAAAACAAGAAATGTGGGAAGTTTTTATTTATGTTCAAGAGTTTTGTGATTATTGCCCCACAAAATAATACACTAGTGATCGTTAACTGAAGATTTTGTTGTTAAAATAATGTATTGTTATACTGCAGGTAACTGCAAGCTACTTGCAAGCTGCTTGCAAGCTTCAAGTCAGCAACTGCAAGCAAGCCGGGCAAGCGGGTATGATATCCGTTGCAAGCAAGCAATCAAGCCGGGCCTGCAAGTCTGAATTTTGCACATCTCTAAGTACGCTACTACGGTGCGATACAATAAAGACAAGAATCCTGGTATATAAATAATTTGTTTTAATTCCTGCTTTGATAGTGCATACAGTATCTTTTCAATTCGTTATGGTTTTTATTATCACTAAATACGGCAACAGAAAAAATATACGGTCTGTTAACAATAGGGTTCCGGTCATGGTATACAGCGTCAACGGCAAATATTAGTTTTGCAAGTTTTTGTTGGCTGTTTTATGCTATCAGGAAAATTGGAGCTTCTTATTTAAATTTTACTACTTTTACTATTTATACCAAGAAATATAACATGATAATGATGAGTACCGACACATGCTTTACGCTAAAAGTAGCATCTATTATATGCTGTTTCATTGCCACAAAATATTTTGTAAGATGCACACACCATAATTTAACACACAATGTGTGCTTTCATCTGAAAAATATCTTTCCCCTCAACACAGTCGTTTGTTGTTTTTAGTAAATATTTCGATTACGAGTCCATCAAAAACTTAAAATAGTAAATCAGATATTTAAATGGGAATCATTGGCGCTGTTTTACACACATAATTACGAATACAAGATACGATTGTAAGTATAAAGCATTTAAAAATAAGCTTCTTTTCTCCCGAAATTATATTACGTTTTTACTAACAGAAAGGAACATTACGGTTGGTTGTTATACAATAATATTACTTGTTAACATTGCTTTCTACGCTGGATGTTTATTTATTTTTGTATTGAACTCAAATATATTTCTTGTTCGTATGTAATCTACGTCAAGCCATTTTTATTAATGATTTATAGTTTTTGGCTTCTAACCAAAACACAAAAATAAAATAAATTAAAAATAATAAAACAATCATGTTGCTTTTAAATTGGAATATGCGCTTATTTCGGATATTACTTCAATTAAATTTGTCCATTTACTTTACATATGAAATGAATAGGGTGACAGATTGGCAGACAAATATAACAAAAAGTAGCACACAGAATTCCAATGACATGAAGGCAATTTATTATTACGGAAAATAAAAATGTATAAAATATGTCGTGCGATGATTGCTCTGTCATGACTTGTTTTTACTTGTATAGTAAAATGGAAAACTCTCTTCTTTCTAAAAATGGAAGCCGTAAGGATATTTGGCATCGATGCTCAAAAGCGAAGGAATGACAATGGTTAAATTAACTTTTTTTTTATTCTGTAGGAAATTGTCAAATCATTTGTGATGCTGATATGAGTTATAAATGACGATCCGTTTGATTTGCAACTTGTTTTGTACGAAATGAACCTTGTCTTTACTTTAATGTGTTGTGAATGAAATGACTTCAGAAAGTCAGAAATTATTCAACTCCAGATTATCGTTGTCATCTTCATACATTATATTTGTTGAGAAATCCGTCGGAATAAGTTTTAATTATGGGGACTTGGAAACTAACTTGAACAAACTTCTTTATAGGATATAGAGAAATATTTAAGTCCTGGTCGAAGGCAAAGATATTATGGAGGCTTATATTTTGTGTTGAATATTTTTATAGCCATCAGCTTGTACTGCTCAAGGGTGAATGTCTATGAAATAATACGATACGGTCACTATTTAGTGTTGACATGCTAACTTATGAACATGAAATAAATCAATGAATAAAAACAAACGTGTCCAAGTCTAACGGAAACAATTCTAATTTCAAACAATGAAGTTTAAGAGGTAGTAAAATCAAATACTTGATACCCTCAGTATCAGAGCCTACACAATCTCAATATCGCAACGTCCAGTATGTTTAAAAGCTTACAAATCTGATTTAACTTATTTCATCTGAAATTTATTTACGAATTGGCTTACAATAAATCGTACCAATGAAAACATAAATTAAAAATAAGAAAACCAGCTGAACATGAAAATAAAAAAACCAGCTGAACATGAAAATAAGAAAATTAAAAATGATGCTGCTACAAAGCTTTCTTTCTTTTTATTTCCCAGGAAATTTACTGGACGAGCTTACACGTTACAATGTCAGAGATATTTATAATCCCAAGACGACACAGTTTGACAATGATTATATTCATCTTGCACGTTTTCCCCCGTTTCTTTGATGATTGGCGTTTTGACACCTGATTAGTAAGAGTAAAATCTCAGGATACTGGATGATGATACAGGATTTTTTAATGGGGTTTCGCGTATTAGTAAGACAATCTTTCTCTTTCGATGCATTAATTTTTCAAGAAATTTGAAAGACAACATTATAGGTTGCCAATACCAGTATTGTCTATCATCATTGTTATCATTATTAAGACGTATCCTATTTATGCACGATTCGGTAAAGTATTTTACCAGGAAAAAGGTATGTAGAAATATTTGCAGTTATAACAATTTCTAATATGATATACTCAACTCGCTATATTATATGCATCAAAACAGCGCGTAACATACCTAGTTCGAAATTGTGAATTTTAAAATTTATATATATTATAGACGGCGACCACTTAACACATTAAATCACACAAATAAAAAGTGAAATTGTCACGATTTAGAAACATTTTCAAAGATATAAGAAAACGCTAACTTGGAACCTGTAGTGATTTATTTAAAAATGCTGTGCCACCTCAGAGAATACAATTAAAAAGCGTCCCCATCATCAATGTTGACTAGTGCTCAGCAGCAGCAAAGTTTACAAGCGTTAGCGACAAGTCAGCGGCAGCAGCAGCAGCGCGTCGGAGCCTCCACAACGGCGACAACAAAGTTCGGGATACTTACGAATGTGGAAGGAGGGAGAACTCGATTGGGATATCTTCAGGTGCTTCCTCCTTATCCTGCCCAATTCATGAGGGGGCTACTCCACAATAGTGAGAATACAACAGTCCACGACTACGATCAGTTTCCAGCTTCGCTCCTCGCTCCAACTCAGACGTTGGTCACGTCATCCTCCTCCTCCTCCTCATGTACCATGATGAACATGCAGTCACCTCCAAACGTTACCGTATCCTCCTCTTCCTCGCCCCCTCCCTAACTTCCAACAAATCCCTCCATATCCTTCAGCAACACAGTGGCATCCTCCTCCACATCCTTCATAGTCTGTACTTTGCTCCCAACCATGTCATATTTTCCCTCCAGGGCGTCTCAAACTATTACCACTACTAACATCACCACGTTTAATAATTAGGAAGGAGAAAGGCATTCCTTCAGGGGAGAAAAATATAAAAAAATAATGCAATAGCTTTACTTCATCCTCTTAAATAAAATATCTATACAAGCCTTCTCGCGACTTATCTTGTCATTTTTTAACTATTCGTTAGCGTTGCAATTTACAAGACTTCTGGAGTACGGAGTGACTCATTGGGCTCTCTATAAACTATTGCATTCAAAAATTGGTTTCGTACTTCACGAGTAATTACAGTTTTCCAACTCCTTGTTTAAGCAACACTCCAAGCAATCTATCCGGCTGGAACGCCAGAAAAGCGTATTCAATGGCGAGCTCTTAACAAGTGTGCACTTGAATTGCAATTCAAGTACGCAGGTACCCATGTGAAACCCGTTCAAAAT
Source organism: Entomobrya muscorum (assembly GCA_034695405.1). Classification (NCBI taxonomy): domain Eukaryota; kingdom Metazoa; phylum Arthropoda; class Collembola; order Entomobryomorpha; family Entomobryidae; genus Entomobrya; species Entomobrya muscorum. The sequence continues at coordinate 12,555 of JAQIWO010000257.1, forward strand.
ATTAGCCCTCCTGATTTTACTAATGAAATTACATGCGGACGTGTAAAATCTTACGCAACGAAGAAACGGCTTGGCAGCGTGTAAACGGGATCAAAATTCTTTTGCTACTTTTAAATAACAAGCTTACACAGGTAATCTGCTACACAGAAAAAATCTCAAATAAATAAACCCCATGGATTTATTGTAATCGGCCAATTTTTGCATTTCATATTTTCTGGTTTATTGAGAATGTTCAGGAAAAAACTTCACCACAAAAACTACTGAAATTTATTTAACATCAATGTATTTCTTTCTATAATATATATTGCTTTACTGCTTGATCTCTCGAGTGCTTTCCTCTGCCAGAACCTCCAGCTTCTGCGACACTTTATCATGTGTATAAATTACGAACGGCATCAATACTTAGTACGGGTTTTGAAGACAAAAAAGTTGCCACATTATATATTTTAAAAACAAAATAACATTCATATTTTCAATTTTTCAGATCCCTATTGAGTTTGCAAAAAAAGACAAAAAATTTCAAAGAGACATGCATTTATGTACCACACGACCAGCAAAGTAAATCAACATAATTTTTTAAAAATTGCTCCACGGGCATTGCCCAGTGTGTCTTGTGGTGAAAATAATGTCATTCATTCAATAAATCAATATTTCAACACATTCCCAAGATCGAATAGCTGAAGAAAGACAAAACTTAATTGCGGAAGTGGAAGCCTGCAATCACTTATATTTTGATTGGGCACATAAATATGTAAAAATTGAAATTGAATTCTTGAACATCTTTCTTCATTCAGTCCGGTACATAACATTTTATGAAGAAATGGGAGAAAATGGGAAGTAGAAATAAAAGAAAACGTAGACTTCTTGAAGAATGAGATCCTTATAAATTCAGTATTTCCAAACTTTTATCTGTTGCAAAATTTTTCTAATTGAGAGTCCAAATGCGACAAGATTTACCTAGACTTATTCATTGTCAATATCACTTTATAAATCTCCATATTATCTGCGAGTGAGTGCCATTGTTACACACAATCACTTGTAACCAAATGTTGAAATTTGCAACGGCTAACTAAATCCAAACATTAAAATGCACGCCAAACTTAGCACTCTTCAAACTTCATGGTTCTCACTTTGCAGCTGACATCATTTCTGAAGCCTCCTCTTCCAAGTTCTTGTATCATAATCATAAGTTTGCCTTTAAGAAGTAGTAGAAACTAAAGAAAACAATTAATTTCCATTTCTTCGCTTGATTTAATCACCAACGGCATTCTGTTACCTTTAAGCGTTTTTATTAGCGACATAATTTTGTAGCTTCATGTCGTATTCTATATCACTGTGTAAAAAAAATATATTATTTTTACAATCCCGAATCATCCCTCTTCATTCATTCTAATACAACGCATCTCCGCGAACAAATGGAAAAATGGGAATGAGAAAACTTATACGGTGGATAGAATTCTACTTTCTTTTGTATTTCCCCATTTTTTATTTGTCTCCTAATTCATTATGTCTGACTGAGCGTATAGTGGGGTTCCACTGCTGCTGTGAAGGTTATCTTTTTAATTGTAAAGGCGAATGAATGAAGACATGCTGGAATTGCTATCTTTTCAACGATCGAGTTCTTTTGAAATTGTTATCAGCAATATGTATGCATCACCCAGAGCATATCTGATAATGGTGAAAGGTGGCCAGCGTTCACCGGCCGTACCAAATATTTGGCCGTACTTTTTCTTGACAAGACTTTTTAATAACAAAGATTGCTAAACACTAAGTTGGAACGTTTTTTGTACTGATGGTAACCCCATGTTATGTTTATAAATTTCTAAAAGATACTTTATTGGAAAGCTGGAAGTATTGTCTTTTTAACGGTGTTGCTGGTTGAAATCTTGCACCGTAAAAATTCACATGCTTTTGGATAGACTATTATTGAGCCTAGTACTTGGAACTACAACAATAGATAGCACTTTATAAAACTCCTTACGTGCTATCACGCTATATAAAATGGAATAAACGGAATTCAGTATTTAAATTATATTAGAGCAAAGTATCCAAAAATTATAGCCTTAAAGTGTACAAAAATTACTCTGAATCCTGTTAAAAATCCACTAAACATTTCTAAAAAAAACTATTTGTCGGGAGGACCTGACAACCTGCTTAGCCTATACATTTAAAAATTCAGATAGAAAGGCTACAATTTGAATGAGGATGAAAGCTCTAGAATAAGAAGATATGATATCAATTTGGCTCTTTAATGTTATTTGGTCGATATACAGTTTCTCAAGTTTAGGTACAACATATTCTTTCATAAATACGGAAAATCCAAAATTAAAAAAATAGGATAGGAAATTTTAAAGCTGGAGTTCTACAAAAGAAACTACATTATTTTTAAAACTGGAAACCATCAAATAAACCATCGGCCGACGGCAGGACAGAAAGCACATCGGCATCTTTAACATTTTTTCAGTCGAACATGATTTTTTTAACAGATTTGATGAAGTTGTGCATGTATTAATCTTCTCGTTTAGAGAAGGTTAATTAATCAAATTTTGTTCTTATTTTTATTATTTATCTTTGTTAATAATCGTTATCAGCAGACATGGAAAGAGTTTCATGATTTCAAAATTTCCTGGGACAGAGGGTCAGTAATATCTACGAGAACTTTAAAATTTCTTGCGGAGATTACACCCATTCTTAACAAAGTTTCAAAAAGTTTATTCTTTTACGGGCATTTAAAAGTAACTGTCACATATAAAGGCATTTAAAAGTAAGTGCCAATACAGAATGAAATTTGTATTCTGGCCCTTTCTTACAAATCGTCGCCATCTTGGAACAATGGCCGCCATCTTGGAACAATGGCCGTCATTTGGAATAATGGCCGCCATCTTGGAACAATGGCCACCATCTTCCAACAATGGCCGCCATCTTGCAACAATGGATTTTAACCAAAAAATGGTCGATAGTATTTTTGAAAGCTAGTAAGCCGGGAATTTAAAAAATTCACCAGCCGTACTTGGGTAGGATATGCACTGTGCTCAGATTTACTAACAACTATATTTGCTGTTATCACGAGCATACATTAAAATAGTCCTCCCTGATACCATACGCAATTCGTACTGCTGTTGCTTTCTTTGTTTTGAGGGTGATGAAGTTGAGTGCGAGACTGGGGTTCGAGTCATAGTTCAATCATGCTTACCATTTCCTATATAATATGCTTTTTGCTATATGCTACAATGATTTATGGTTTTTGGGGCAATGCCAGAGTGACTCATGGGTTTCGAGAAATTCTAAAAAAATATTTTCTGTCCATCGGGAGAGATCGTGCGAAGTTCAGAACGAATGAAGGAAGCTTAAATTATGAGCTTTTCTGTAATCTTGAGTCGTCATTTCTGATACGCAAATCTCGACCATGGTTCCCCTCGTTTTGATGAGTAAGCTTTATTTAAAGTGAGCTCGTCTTTTTTGTCAATATTTGTCCATTCAAAATCTTTTGGAGTTAATTTTGTAGAAGTGGTTTGAAAAATATGAATCGATTACATTTATTAAGCTAGTGTGTAATTAAATATCTTTAATTATCATCACTAATTGACTACGCATCCATGCAAATGTTACCACCCACCACAACTTTAAAGATAATATGTTCCTTCATATATTTAATCAAACGCGTCGAAGGACACCTTGTAACATTATACATCACATATGGTTCATAATGCAAGATTATATCATTTATGATTGCGAGAATTAGCTGCAAAAACAACTTCAGGACGAAAATTGGCTTCTCTCTTCATAAAATTCCCGCTAACTTATTATTTAGAGTATTTTAAATGTGAAGAGATCATAAAAATTATGTTTGTCACGACAAAACGACGATATTTTTTATTACCAAAGAGCAAGAACTCTGTGTCCCACAGGTGGTTTGTTATCTCATCATCATGCTGGAGTAAAGAAAAATGTGTACAACTTAAGAGTATCTAGAAATTAGATTGACCCGCAGCAATTTGAATTAGCTTTTCCGAAGTAACTTGCTTGGTTTAACGGTCGTCATGTGTCATAAAATAAAAGTAAAAAAATTTTCTAGGCCATTTTCTGAATTGGGGTTAAACCTTCATAGGCTTGAGAGGCTTTATAACTATTGTATAGCTGCAGTAATATTGAAAAAATACACACAGCAGAGTAAATGACTCAAGTCCAATTTAGAAAAAAATGCTATGTCGTAGGTGCAGTGTCCTTCTTACCATTAGGTTTGGCAACTTGTGACTATCTGCGGATGATACAAAATTTTAGTACCTTCTCAACAAACAAGGATGTGCAAGGACATGCTAAGAAAGTAGCTGAAGCACTATAAAACTGCTTAGGCGTGTTTGGACATGTTAA